>MJUU01007716.1:96932-124889 GCA_002080025.1 Modiolus philippinarum
GCGAGAAAGGAAAAAAAGCTGAAATGCAAAATATTTCAATCTTATAAGGTAATTTTGGGAAAAATACATATAAATGTTGTGTCGCGACAATTGAAATAAGCACAGAGATATAATATCTCCCACTTCTGCGGTCATTTTTGACAAAATATGTATAAATTTGGGATCGCGAGAAAGAAAAAAAACCTGAAATGCAAAATATTTCAATCTTATAAGGTAATTTTGGGAAAAATACATATAAATGTTGTGTCGCGACAATTGAAATAAGCACCAACATATAATATCTCCCACTTCTGAGGTTACTTTTGACAAAAGATGTATAAATTTAGTATTGTGAGAAAGGAAAAAAGCTGAAATGCAAAATATGTTAATCTTATAAGGTAATTTTGGGAAAAATATATTTAAATGTTGTGTCGCAACAATTGAAATAAGCACCAACATATAACAACTCCCACTTCTGAGGTCACTTTTGATAAAGGATGAATAAGTATGGTATCGCGAGGAAGGAAAAAAGATGAAATGCAAAATATTTCAATGTTGTAAGGTAATTTTGGGAAAAATACATGCGACAATTGAAATAAGCACCAACATATAATATCTCCCACTTTTGCATTCATTTTTGACAAAAGATGCATAAATTTGTTATCGCGAGAAAGGAAAACAGATAAGCTGCAAAACATTTCAATCTTATAAGGTAATTTTGGGAAAAATACATACAAATGATGTGTTGCGACAATTGAAATAAGCACTGACAATTAATATCTCCCACTTTGAGGTCATTTTTGAAATCGACGTATAAATTTGGTATTGCGAGAAAGTTTTTTTAAATTACATATGAATTTAATGTCTCAAGCATGAACATAAAATAACCTCGATAAAATACCTTTTTTTGAAAGATTTATGAAGAATATAATGTGACGTAAGCATGGAATGTATAAATAAATCCAAAGAACGCTATAATTTATAACGGCATTTTGGTTTTAATTGATTATAAAAAATAGATTAAAAAGAGAGTTAAGTCGTCGAGTTTTCATAATTCTTGCTTAAAGCTAATTTTGCCATATCACGTGTTTTGAACTGACCAATCGCTAAGAGCAATCCAAAGCTGCCACGAAGTTCACTTCAAGTGCACTTTGCGATCACTCCCGCGATCGCATCTTCTTTTCAAGTGCACTTGAAAGTGGTCCCAAGTTCACTCTAGGCTGTCATGGAATCACTTTCAAGTGCACGCGAAGTGCACGCGAGGAACGCTTTTGGAGTGCACTTGGATGGAATGTTGCGTCAGCACCCAACTGTACCTATGTGTCACTCAAGCTACGAGTCGTGTATGAAATAACGCGCAGCTCACTCTCCTGCTCTTCTACGAGCACCGCTCCAAGACCAAACGGACTCGCATCAGCTATTGTCGGTACATTTTGGCATAATAAGCGAATACGTTCCTTTCGCTCTTCAAACGCATCGTGTTCTGCTTTACCCCATTTAAAAATAACCCCTTATGTGTTAGAAAAGTAGTTATTCGTCTAGATTGTTTTTTAATTCAATTTGGTGATATGCTGAAGTTACATCTAGTTTACTGAAAATTTTACTGGAGTTCATGTCTTGGAACAGCTCATCAAAAGTCGGAATAGGATGTCGTACTCTCTTGACGCAAGTATTAGCCATTATCATGTTGACACATAACTTGATAACTTCACCCAAACATTTGGGTACGCAAACGACTGGTAATACCCACGGACTGGGTTCATTAACACGCGCAATAATGTCAAGATTTAAAAAGTCCATTTGGTTTCTTTTTAACTTTATTTCGTAGGTTGAACAGAATCCTTTGCAAATGCTGAAAAACAGGTTCCAGATCCAGATCGATTGAAATTTCAATTTGAAATGATTTTAACTGGACGTCACCCTTGAATGATTTCGAATACTTGTCAACTAAGTCTTTGGGTGCGAGCACTCGTGTTGATGGTTTAAAATCTGTGATATCATGTACAAACTTTCAAGAAACCAACATTAACGCTGTGTCCCGGCCATCAATAAAAACAAATTCAACATTATGTAAAGTCTTATAGTTAAATCACACTGTTGTTGTACCTTCAAATGAATTTCCGTGCCATAACCGTTTTATTTATTTTTTTTTGACTTTGAAGAAATAATTTCCCTTAAGAAAGTCCCACCATCACAATATTAACCGACGCTCCTGAATCAATGATCAATTTTAAATCATAATTTCCAAACACCAACCCAGTAGTCAGTACTTCGGTCCTGACCCGAAAACCGATTTTTTATTGAAAGTTGCAATATCTAAATTTTTCAAAATTTTGTTTAAAACTAAGGAGTATCTCCCTCGTGCATAGCTCTGTCCTTAGCTAAATTTTGGCTTTTCTATTTAGATCCATTTGGTTATTTGTTCTCTATCAGCTTTAAAATATTTTTCTGGTTTATGGACTTCCAAATGTTTTGGTTTGGTGAGACATAAGTTGCCGAAATGCGCATATGCAGAAAATAAGTTACCAGTAACCTCGGTATTTTGTTATTCCCACATTTAAATTTATGTTTTTCTTAACTGAATCAACACTATTAATATTAACACTAGATGCGTAATAGTGTTAATATCAATAGTGTTAATTCAGTAAAGGACCACTGGTCCGTCTCGTCTTCGTTGACTTGCATATTGTGATCTTTGGCTTGTTTTGCAGAATCTTCGAATGATATAGCGGTTTCCCTCAATATAGTTTATGTCAAATTTATATCCTTTTCAAGCAGTTTCCTGAGCAGGTTATGACTCAAGCACTTGTCAATAACATAGTCTCGTATTTTAATATCGATTGCGTTTCTGTCCCCAAATTCACATGTGTCTACTCGACAACGTTGTCTGATAATCGTTCAATCGTTTCGTTTTGGAGTTGTGAAGTGCTCCGAAAAATGAACATTTTAAAATCAGAATTTGTTTTAGTCTTGAAATATGTGTCCAATGCACTCAATTACTTTTGTGTATCACGGTAACGCGAAATAAAAGTTCTGTTCATCCATCCCGGCAGTCTGCAGAAGCAATGTATATTTCTGATCTGCATCGGAAACACCCTTTCCCGCTGCATAAAGTTTAAATGCTCTTCACCTTTTCCATATCTCGGCGATCCAGGTTGCCTCTTACACATTAAAGTTTTGTATTCCTGAAACATCGGGCAGTAAAACAGTTCCCCTTTTGTACACAAATAACTAAGGAGTCAATCCCATAATCGTTGCCACTTTTATTTGTCACAAAATCCATCGGATTTAACCAATAAGGAAACTATTCAAAGTGCAAATGTTTTATTAACTGATAAACCGGAAGTAAGAAATAAGTTAAAGCTATCTCATATCATCTGAAAATAGTATTTGACAAGCCAGCATGTATATCTTTTTTGGCAGTCATGTATGCACAATATCTCTACTTTGGGAACGTCTTCAATTCATGTAGGGGGATGATCTGTTTTAATACAGTTTTAAAGTGACTTTATCGAGAAATGGTCAAGTATTTGCAAGATTAGGATTTTATCGTGCTGTAAAATGTTGTGGCATTGAATTCCGAAAATTATTTTTATTGTTTGAATTCATCTAATCAATGGATGCTACAGTGGCTTAAGGTCAAACTCCGCCCCTATGTGACGTCACGGTATCCCATGACTCACGTGATTCAGATCATCTAACCTAATATGATAAGGACGCGTAATCAATTATACGCGTACCATGATTCATGCAAGCTAACCGTATGACTCGGACCAGGTAACCTAAAAGACGGGTATTCCTATGACTCAGATCCATGACTCATGCAACTGGATATGTTTGGTTGCGGTATGGCCGACAGCATGCCTACACGATGTTATCGGAAACTGGATATGACGTTACCATTTATGGAAAGGAACCCGAGGGACATGTGACCATATATGGAAGACATGCCCAAATATGGAAAACGCATTATTTTCAATCTGGAATCGATTTCGACCACATGACCATTTTTGGAAAAGGGGTGGACAATAAATGGAAGACACGTACAAATATGAAGAACGTTTTATTTTTGCTCGGGAATTGATTTAGACCGACATGACCATATTTGGAAATGGGGTGGGACATCACTTGACCATATTTGGAAAAAGGGAACTTTAGACTCGATTTAAGTGGTAGGAAGTACGGCAAAGCAGAGGAAATAAATGTGGAAATAATTAGCAATGGAAATAAGTCTATGATTGTATCGATGAGGTAAGCGAAGAAGGGGGATAACTCTAGTAGTGAAAGAGTCAATCCTGTGCGGACGATCAGCGCAGAACGGAAGATAACTGTAGTAGTGAAATGAGAGAGAGAAAGAGAGAGTGTATGTGTGTGGCGTCGGACAACAAAGACTTGTTCGAGTGATTCACATATTTTATTGTCACAAAAAAATAAACACAGATTCATCATTTTATTATCATACATTCATCATTTATTGTCATTTGTAAATGTCTTTCAGCTTGTTCACGACGGTCTCCTGATCCCTGGTGGAGAGTTTGTTCATCACGTCTTCGACTGTAAAGTTCCAGTACCTGCACTTGACAAAGTGCACTCAGTGCAGTACACAGGAGTTTTCCGGTTGCACTCGCACGTTGTTGATCAATTGCCGGTGTTCGTTGGCGACCAACACGTCCGCGAAGCGTCGTAGATACGCTTCCGGTGCTCTGCCGAACGAATCGAAGAATTACGCAGGTCCGTCCTTTGGGAAGTGGGACGCCACCCTGTTCTTGACTCGGCGGTCGTAGGTGTAGGTGTTGACCACGAAACTGCGCAGTCAGTCCGTGACGTGGTCCGGAAGTTCGAACGCGCAAGACACCATCGCCGGCAGGCCTGAGAGAAAACATTCCTGTTCGTATCCGTAAGTGCCTTTGGCCTCTTCGTAATTCCTCCTGCATCGTTTGTTGGGAGGTTCGTCGTAGCAACCCCTCCGTCGATGGTTTCGAGTCCCAACTCCCAACTTCCGTCTTTTACGATGGAATCGCCGTCTTCTTCCATGGCCTCACTTCCGGCGTCCTCGTTTCCGGCGCTCTCGCTTCCGGCATCCTCGCTTCCGCCCCAGATGTCGCTACGTAGTCTCGCATGTTCGGGCGTACCGGGCTTTAGGTCTACCACCAGGTATCCATAGGGTCTCTTCGTGGCCTCTTCGAACCTCTGCACCAAGAGATGTCTGTGGTTCGGGCACATCTGCCTTCCCAGGGTGGCGATGGGTTGGCGATCGATGGAATTGTCGAAGAGAACGAGGTAGTGGCAGGTACTTCTCTGGGCAGATCCTTGCCAAAATACAGATTCTGATTCGCGGCGACCACCCACAGGTTCCGATGACGGGATCATTTCGTGGAGAGGTCGACATCAGGTCGTCAAACAACGAGCACGTTCCTGGTCCCCTCGTCAAAATAGTAATCCGCGTCCAAATTGCACGGGATGCCGCTAACAAATTCCACTTTGGGAGCCACCACTCTTTGGATCTCGTCGAAAAGGGATTGCCAATGCTTGTACAGCCAGACGATTCTCTACGGGACCGGGCTATACGTCGCCTGGGCTTTACGTAACATTTCCTTCAAGAAGTACGTCTTGCCGCAGGATGCAGGACCGCAGACGATCATGGTGATCGGTTGTCGAAACTTGAAACTGCCTTCCATCTTCTGCGGTGGTGGTGGGCTTTCAATCTTCTGTGATGGCGGGCCTTCCATCTTCTGTGGTGGTGATGTTGGCGGTGGTGGACTTTCTATATTCTGTGGTGGTAGTGGTGGTGGTGATGATGAGGGTGTTGGTGGCATTACTCCAAATCCATGTTTATTTCGACGATGCCTCAACATGGCGCCTCTCCTGGATAACTCTCGATGACAGGTAGGACACTCCATCTTCATGCCTCGACTGGTTCGATTCGTCCGGGAATGAAGCAAGAAGAACACGTGATCGTCTTTGCAGCGGCACACAAGTAGACGATCGTCTCTCAGGAAGATTTCCAACAAGTCCAAATCGCCTTCCCTCGTCGTGCGGTACATCGGTCTTTCGAAGACCACTTCCGTCGTCTCTTCGCTTCTCGTGGCTACGGATTGAAGCAACGTAAGGTAGACTTCTCTGACATACGATTCGATCTCTCACCACATCACAACACACGTAAACCCTCTGAGTCGGACTTTCGAAAGCCGGAACAAACAATATTGCCAAGAGGGCACACTCCCATCTGCCATTTATCGAATGCGATCGAAGTAGACGAATTCTGAACTGCGCTTCCCTGTACTTGGGAAAAAGATGCAGCGAGTCGGTACTGCTGACGAATTAGTTAAACTCGTCCATGGTTCCACCTGGCTTTCGACGACTACTCTTATAACCTTTGGTGGTGGTTGTGGTGGTAGTGTGGTGGTGGTGGTGGTGGTGGTGACGTTAGCTGTGATGAGGTTGTGGCTTAGGGTTACGGTGTCTTGCACGGACGAACTTCCGGTCCACATCTCAGACAGACCGCGCAGTTTCGTCAACACCGACACCTGTGACCGCTGAGGCGAGCACTGGGTGGCGTTCCCAAAGGATGGACCTGCGGAATTCCGCAGACGTGTCTGTTGCCAACGGACCCCGGAACTTGATGAACAACGTGCGAGTGTAACCGGAAGACGCTGACTCCTGTGGACTGTACTGCGTGCACTTTGTCATGTGCAGGTACTGGAACTTTACCATGAAAGACGTGGTGAACGAACTCTCCCCAGGGATCTGGAAGACTGTCAAGACCGAGTTGAAAGACATTTTCAAATGACAATAAATGATGAACTTGGGATAATAAAATTATGAATCTATGTTCTTTTTTTAAAAAAAATGTGAATAACTAGCACAAGTCGTTGTTGTCCAACGCCACTCTCTGTCCCTCTCTCTCTCTTATTTCACTACTAAAGTTATTTCCCGTTTTGCGTTGATCGTCCGCACGGGGTTGACTCTTTCACTACTAGAGTTATCTCCCGTTCTTCGCTTACCTCATCGATACAATCATAAATTTATTTCCCTTGCCAATTATTTCCTCATTTATTTCTTGTGCTTTATCGTACTTCCCACCATTTAAATCGAGTCTAAAGTTCCCTTTTTATACGACCGCAATAAATTTTGCTGTCATAAAATGGTATGGTGCTGTCGTCGTCGTCGTCGGCTTCGTTGTCGTCTGTAGACACTTTTGTTTTTGGACAATACCTTTAATTCCATTGTATCAATCCTTATGAATTTTTAACACAATGATCCTTGGCACAAAAGAAAGGTTTGGCTTAGGTTTGGTCATTGTGGCCCCACCTTTTTTAAAAAAAGGGGCAAAAATGTGTTAAATTGGGCGTTTTCACATATGTGGCTGTAGAATCTTTATTATTTATCGCATTTTGATGAGGCTACTTTCAGTGTGCTTCTCAGGAAATTTCCAGTCCGTAGTATGCCAATGGATTTCACATCACATGTACCGTTCATGAGATAAAGGGACCCAAAGGGGCGAATTTCAAAAAAAAAAAAAAAAAAAAAATTAGTCCGATTTTGATGTAGTTTTTTGCAATGGATTCCACTTGAAAAGTTAATAAGCACTGCACCTTCAGATTTTTGATAACTGGTTTCCTTTCTGAGCAACGAGGGGCCAAACGAGGCCAAATTTTAAACATGCTGGTTACCTGAAATTTTCATTTTTCATGGAATTTCAATGGGATTTTTTCCTTTGGATTCCTCTAGTTACAAGCTTTCAGTAGTATGCCAACGGATTTGGCGTACCTATTACCGGTTCTGAGCTAAAAGGGCTCGAAGGGGCCAAAATTGCAATTTTTAAAAATATGTTAATTCTTTTAATTTTTTTCACTACTTTGTGTCAAGGTAATTAAGTTGTCACTTCCTTTTTGTGTCCACATTCATTTGAATTTACACTTGTTAAAATTTCAGTGGTCGACATGCTGCGGTCGTATCATGCTGAGCTCGGAGTAGCCCCTTATTCCAAATATGGTCACGTCATGTACCAATCCATTTCCAAATATGGTCATGTCGGTCTAAATCGATTCCCGAGCAAAATAAAACGTTTACCGTTATTGTACTTGTCATCCATTTATGGTACAACCCTTTTCCAAATATGTTCATGTGGTCGAAATCGATTCCAGAAGGAAAATAATGCGTTTTCCATATTTGGGCATGTCTTCTGCATATGGTCACTCGATGTCTCACCCCAAATCCAAATATGGTCATTCAAGTTTTTATCGATATCCAAACGAAAACAGTACGTTTTCCAATTTTTAGGCATGTTTTCTATATATGGTCACATGTCCCTCTGGTCCCTTTTCTTATATGGTAACGTCATTTTCACTTATAAAATCGTTTAGGCATGCCTCATTATCCTGTCGGCCATACCGCAACCCAACATATCGAGTTGCGTGAGTCATGGATTGTAGTCATAGGGGAGAAAGTCTATTAGCTGGTCTGAGTCATATGGCTAGCTTGCATGAATCATGGTACGCTTGTCATGGATTACGCGTCCTTACCATATTAGGTTAGATGACCTGAGTCACATGAGTCATGGGATACCGTGACGTCACATAGGGGCGGAGTTTTACCTTATTTGGGTTCACCACAGCGCCACGGGTTTTCCTTTTTGGGGGAGGGGTAAAACTTATCACTCCCTACTACTCATTTGTTTTTGCATAAAGTTCTCTTAATGCAATTGACATAAGTTTTGACATCTTTTGTACAGAAAATTGGATTGAATTGTCGCTTTCTTCAAACAGGTAAAGATTACCATAAAAATGGTATTTTGAATCTCAGTCAAAATTGAAATGCAATTTTTCCCATTTTTCACTCAAAATTACAACCTTTATTTATCAATATTTACCCATCCACATTGTAAAAATTAATAAAATTTGGAAGAATTTAATCTAAAAATTGATATCAAATTGGTAGATTATGCTTTCAGGTCAACTTTAAAATACTTGAAATAGAGTTTTCATTTTTTTTTTGAAAAGCACCGGAACATTCCATTAATTTGGCAACCTTCGAATTACAAAATAAAATCGATATTACAGAAAATAAGAAAATAAGAACATTTGTAAGGATTTTAACGTAAAACTAGCCATTTATCCGTAGAATGAAATCATTTTCACCCACTTGGATTACCTTGGGAAACAAACGTTGTACAATTTTGAAATAATGATGTTTCATGGCGCGTTGTAGTGTTATTCTCCTTATTTCTAAAACTAAGACAGCATTTTTATGCATTATGCTCAGTGCATAAACACTGGAATTCCTCATCAACAGCAAAAGAACCCAAACAAAGGAAATCCATAATTTCAAAAAATGTTTAAAATGAATAAACCAAACGAAATCCGAATAATCAGTAATATCAAATGTAGCTAAGGACAAAACTACGATGGAGGGAGTTAATCCTTGGGTTTTAGAATTTACATAAATTTAGATAAAAGTAATTGAACAAAGTGTACAGATGAGGTATTATCTCATGTACAAGTACACTATGTCTAAGAAAAATTAAGAGCATACATCTCTACCACGGGGACCACCCAAAGTCCCTATTGTGCTAGATCTAAACAGATACACACAATGTGGTTTATTTATACACTTTCAGTTTGAAAATGTGAATAGCACGAGTATAAATACTGTTAAGTTTCAACTCTATCCGAGTATTTCTTCAAAACAACATAAAATATAAAAAAAATGATCAATTGCAATGACTTGCATATTTCTGAGTATTAAAATGGATTGCAGTGGCCTGGTACTGATCTTTTATTTTCGATATAATTACGGTGCAAGTTTATGCGAGGATTGAGCGCATTTCCTGTCTCGCCAACGTATTGTTCTTAACAGACAGAACATGTAACCAGATAGATGACATTGGGCAATTTACATGATAATTGTCCAAAGATTAGCCGTATTTTCAAAGGTTTCAGTCATGGAACATTATTTACACACTTCACAACGTTTATCCCGACATGTTGTAAACTGGCCTGTCTCGGTCGAAGGTAGTTTAGCTCTAACGAGAATGTCTTTCAGGTTCTTGGGTAAACGAAAAGATACAAGTGGGGGAATTTTATCTCTAGAATTCATGCTTGCCGTCTGAATATTCATCTTATATGGATAACTTATCCTATGTCAAAAAGCATGAATCACAATTGCTAAATAAACAACAACTCAAGTTTTCTAGAGATAACACTGAACATATATTTCCATCATTAGAGTTAACAGAATCCGTTAAACAACATTCAAAAAAGAAAAATAGACAGTTTCAGAAAAAAAAAAACTACAGATTGAAAATAATCATAGGTCTACGGTCCTAAACTTGTCTGCCAATCCCCTTTCAGAGGCCGAAGAATCTGTTTTATCAAAAGGGCTAGGTATTTGTCCAACTCAAAGCCATCTAAATGTTAAACAATTCAAAGATGACATGCGTGCTTTTTTCAGGCGTCTCCAGTTAAAAGAATATTTTGAAAGAAAGCGACAGGAAGAAGGTATATCTGAGCATTCAGATTCAGACTTGGAGCTTGGTTTCTACGACAAATTCAAAAAGATAAGTACTTGGACGCCCAAGTGCAGTAAATCTAGAGCCTTGGAATCGTATATCGAAACAGTCCAAGAAAAAGTAGAACTCCAACTACTAAAAGAGAACCAAAAGAAAGTCGCCCCATTTCCAACATCAGAAATGCGAAAAACAAGCACACCGTTATTTAGAAAAGAGAGAGGATATTGTTATCAAAAATGCAGACAAGAGTTCTACTGTAGTTGTCATGAATACCGATGACTACATTGCCGAAGCCAACAGGCAACTCTCAAAATCTGTTTTTTTTATAAAGAATTGAAAAATGACCCAACATAGAAATTGTAACAGCACTCAAATCAATGTCCAAAAAGAAAGAAATAGATCAGGAAATTTTGAAGGTCTTCTTCCTGAAAATCTCAAAGCTGGTTTGTTTTATCTCCTCCCCAAAATACACAAGAAGGAAATCCAGGGTGACCAATAGTCAACTGTATTGGTCATCCCACATAAAAAATATCCCAGTTTCTAGATTTTCATCTACAACCTTTTGTCGAAAACTTACCTTCTTTCTGAAAGATACGACTGATTATATCAACAAAACACCCTCTGTAGATCTTCTGCCCAACACAATTTTTGTTACTTTAGACGTGACTTCTTTATACACCAACATACCTCATGATGAAGGAATCGAAGCCTGTCGTAAAGAGTGGGAGAGTAGAACTATAAAATCACTTCCACTGAATCTTTAGTCAAGCTTTTGAGTTTAGTTCGTTCGATAACGAGACTTGTCTTCAGCGTATGTTACAAGATGCACCATATAAACCATATAGCTGGCTGCACTTTATTGATGACATTGAAATGAAATGGACAGACACAAGATCTAACCTTGAAGAATTCATTGAATTTATTATTAATTATCATACGTCCATCAAGGTCACCGTAAAGAACTCATAAACAACGAATACATTCCGCGATACAACATCTACACTTGTCGATGGCCAAATTGATTTTTGACTTGCATACTAAACCAACAGATGCACACGCTTATTTGCTCCCTAGTAGTTGTCATCCACGACATTGTATAAATGCGATACCGTATTGTCTTTCAACTCGAATACGACGTATCTGCTCACAAGAACAGACATTTAAACAAAGGAGCAAAGAACTCTTAAACAACATCTTGTTAACAGGGGCTATAAAGAAAAAGATGTTGAAAAAACAATTCAAAAATTGTCATCAATTGATCGAACTGTATTATTACAATATCGAGGCAAGAAGAAGAAAAAATTGTATTACATGGGTAACTTCCTTACATCCCAAGTTACCACACCTGTCTGATATATCCTGTGAATGTATGCATGTTCTCCATACGTGACCCAAAATGAAAGCCCTCTTTCCTGAACCCCACGTGTATCTTTTCGTCGACCCAAGAACCTGAAAGACATTCTGGTTAGAGCTAAACTACCTTCGGCCGAGATAGCCCAGTTTGCAACATGTCGGGATAAACGTTGTAAATTGTGTAAATATAGTTCTACGACTGAAACTTTTCAAAGTATAGCTACAGTGATATTTTACAATGTTTTAAAAATCTTTGGACAATTATCATGTAAATCGCCCAATGTCATCTATCTGGTTACATGTTCTGTCTGTAAAGAAAAATACGTTGGTGAGACAGGAAATGCGCTCAATCTTCGCATAAACTTGAACCGTAACCATATCGAAAACACAGACCAGTACCAGGCCACTGCAATCCATTTTAATACTCAGAATCACAATTGGCAAAATACCGGTATGCCAGTCATCGCAATTGATCAAAATAGATCGTGGAATATAAACCAGAGATGATCCAAGAAAGGTACTGGATTGATCGTTTAAAAGTAAGTGAGAGCCGAACCGACAGTCAAAGAACGAACAATTCATGGACAAAGGCAACATCGGAAACACTAAGAAACAAGGACACAACTTGAGTACGGGACAAAAAAGAAAAATGAAAACACGCATACAGATGACCAACACGGACCCAATAAAAACCATGGGTGCGATCAGGTGTATCGGTAGAGTAAGTATCTCCTGCTTCTTTTAAGACACCCGCCGTGTTGAACATGCCAACTCCGGTAGTAAAGTCAAATCCGATAGAGTAAAAACAAACTTTAGTTGTAGAGGGAAAGATCTGTTGTCATCTGGGAAACAGATATCCCGTAACGATCGACAAGATCGTGATGTCGGCCGTAAAACTTCTTTAGTGATGACTTTAATATTTTACGAAAGGATATGGAATAAATGAACATGAAACTATAACACATATGTTTACTCCAACTGCAATAATTTTAATGAGCTGTATGGCCATTTCGGAAATTAATTCCTCATCAGCAGCACTAGAATCCAAACAAAGGAAATCCTTTGGTTTTTGGTAAAACCCAGTTTTAACATTAGGATTATTGATCAATATATACCTTAGTTCAAAAATAGAAATTATTGCAGTAAAATATTATGAACAAACAACAACAAATATTTTTTTCACATTACTTTAATTGAAGTCACGCCTTCAGTCTCGGACATGTAGTTTACTGATTAAATTAAGTTTTGTAGTGTAGTTTTTTTTGTAAATAGTTTTTTGTTTTATTATACTTTATGTTTTTTTTAAAGGACTCGGATAAAGTCGAAATGTAAACAGTATTTATACTCGTGCTATTCATATTGTTCAAACTGAAACTGTATATACATTTGTATATATATTCTGAACTATTTTTCGGGTCTCTTATTTTGTTTATAGGATAGCTTATTAACTGTGGAATATTTTGTGAAATAAAACAATACAGATTTACTGAAACTGAAATTTTCTCTAAACATATGTACTATATTTTCGTGACATATAAAGATGATTTAGAGATGCATGGAAGATTAAAGTTTTATATTTACCAATTGGATTAAATCAAACGGCATAATGTATATAGAACTGCGAAATCAAGTGCATTAAAGGAAAATAGTAGCAAAAGTTTTAAATGGACTGCTGAATCGTACTTGGTTAAAGTAGAGCCTCTTTTCAAATATTTCTTTAATATTTTACGAAAGGATATGGAGTAAATGAACACGAGACCATAAAACATATGTTAACTCCAACTGCAATAATTTTAATGAGCTGGCAAATCGAGTATACCTAACAATACTCGACTGTTCTCCACATATTAATGTTCAAATTTTTTGAAGACAATTATATCAGAACTAGAGCTACTGTGGCCTATTGGGCGACGGATACCCCCGCCCAAACTCTTCCTTTTTAAATATTTGGAAAAAGGGAATTCATGGATAACAAAATACATAGTGCAAATCTACAATATGTTATAAAGCTCCTGTATAAGTTTCATGAAATTCCAATCAGTGGTTTAAAAGAAGTATTGGATATCAGTTAGTCATCATATGGTTTGCAATGGGCTAAAATGACAAAGTCCAAAACATGTCGAAAATCTTGAAAAAAAATTATTGATAAACAAAATGCATAGTGCATATCTACAATATGTGATTAAGCTACTGCATAAGTTTCATCAAATCCAAATCAGTGGTATAGGAGGAGTAGTTGATACTAGATGGTCACCATATGGTTTGTATTGAGTTAAAATGACTAAATCCAAAGCATGTAAAAAAATCTGGAAAAAGGGGATTATTGATAAAACATCTACAATTTAATTCAGTTCCTGCACAAGTTTTATCAAATTGCAAATCATTGGTTTAGGAGGAGTAGTAGATACCAACTTTTGGGTACAGAAAGACGGACGGGCGGACAAACGAAAGGAAGGACGGATAGATACCATGAACACTATATACCTCCCGCAAAGAGATGATATAATAGGAAGCGAAGCTTCCATATCTATTTGAAACTGCAATTCCGTTCCCAAGACTATGAGTTGAAAAAAATCCCTGCGTCGAGAGTTATCGTTCTTGGAAATATACGCAACTGGACACATCAATCTTTCAGAGAGGATTCTAAAATATGTTTCAAAAATAAAGCATATGAAAACTTTGCTTGATAGTCATTCAAATATGTTGATGGTAAAATCGAAATGAAAAAAAAAAACAGAATAAAAACAGTTTTACTAGGGAATACTGGTACGAAACTAAAGAAATAAAACCATTCGCAATACCACTGCGACGAAAAGAGTCATGAAAATAACCGAGAAATTACGGGTGAATACAACGATAAAGCGGATCAATATCGGTTACGCAAAAATTTTGCGTATATTTGTTTACATACACTAACTGACTAAGTTAAACGCATATACAGTATAGACAAGAAGCCAGGGAAGGTTTTGTCAGCAAAATTAATGTAGCTATAGATCTAATAAATTATAGCTTCCCGACGGTTGTTTTCACAGCGCGATTTCGCAAATGAAGATGGCATGAGCGACGACAAGTTGCTACTGAAGACGTGCATCTATAGACCAGCATACGTGTAGGACTGTCTTTTATCCATCGAACGTATCCATACAATCCATTTTATGATATCCAATTACAAGTTATGAAGTTTTACCTTGAAGCAGAACGTTGACAGTGCTCACTCCTTTGTCCCAAATTTGGCTCGGACTCCTGCTTATTGACTGCATAATGTTTTACTGACGTATATTTGACCAGAAACTTTCCAAATAAAATGCCATTATGCTTTCCAATACCATAATGCTCAAATGATTGGGAAAATTAGTCAAAACAACAACCGTCTGCTTCACTTCCAGGACCGATAACTGCAAAAAATCAAAGGACTTGAAGTTCCGTGACTGCGTTGCGTTAGGAGGTAGCATGGCCTGATAAAATCTGTTGGGGTCCTGAACTATGAACAAATTGTCACGGCAAAGAAATTTTTCAGTGGAACTCTATTCATTCACCATTAAAAAAAACAGACACATTTATGAATGATAAATTTTTTGGCAAATGTCTATGCAAGCACAGGGGCTTGTAACGAAATAATAATAACCAGTTTTTTTAAGTGAGTTGAATCTATCATTATTATGTCGTGCAGGCAAGTGAGTAGTTTTGGGTGTAAAATTTGAGATTTAGGCACGGACCATTAGATTTTCAAGGGTGGGGAATTCCGGTATTTTTTAGAAAAAAAAATTCTGTCCCTGATTTTTACTAAAAATTAAATTCTGAGCAGCACCTGGTTTGAAAAAAAAGTTTGGCCCCTACCATGTCCATAAGCAAAAAAAATTTCTGGCTGAGGTAAAAATCCAAGCCCTCCTTGAAAATCAAATGGTCCGTGCCTGAGGAGCAATGTAGATGTGTGTGGTATTTGCTGCATATAATCAATTATGTGATTTTCCCTGATTCTCTCTGATATAAACTAGTAAATAGCTGCCAGAAGAGGTTGTGACTCCGGAGTATGGAAGAGATGGGAGGGCATTGTCACACTATATCCTTGACAAAGTCAAGGGACCCAATAATTTCAGTCGTTCAACAGCAAAACATTGGAAATCCAGAAATCGAAAGTATGAAAGCTGATAGACATGAAGTTAAGTGTCATAGCAAAGTAATTTTTGCCTTGGACTCATATTTATCGCATTATCAAGAAACCCTTAAATGCTGGCGATATCTTAAAAATGCTCCGAGCTTCTTTTCACGTATCCACTTGTAAATCTTCTTAACACAAATATTTCTTTTTTTTAAATACGTTTTACAATCTTCAAGTACTATATATTTTTTTATGAACTGTTTCGCATAGTTTTGTCTTCATTGATGGACAAACTCAACTGTTCAACAGTTTTTCACCTAATAAACTTTATTCGATATTTACTTTTTAACACATTTTAGGTAAGGGCAATTAACCATTGTCGGATTGCTTTTTGTGACAAGTAAAACTCATATCTGACTTGTTCAATGCAAATCGAAAAGTTTAATTGACTCAGTAGAGTCTAGTCCGTTAATACCGTTCTGATTTGTCTCATAACCTCGCCGCGGCGAGTGGTACCACAGCTGATATAGTCTTCAAAAAGGATTCGGATAAAGTTCCATGAAAAAGGGGTTCCAGTCAATTTTTTTCAAAGTTTTTATTGAGTGTGCTTAAATTTTGCACGGATTTTTCCAATTTTGGCAGAAATATTTGGGATGGAGGGTGTCCATTCCGGAACACTCCTCTAGATTCGCCAATAGGGATCAATTAGCGATCCCTTAACACAATCCGAATTGTTCATTATACGGTGCGAGTAGTTGGCGGGCCGGTCTGTCTGATTTTCCTCTGAATAAAAGCCTCTTTAAATACAACAATATAGAAAAAACTGACAGCCACAAATTAGGAAAAATGAGGTTTGTACAGTTTTTATTTTAATGTCTCAATACTTTTTAGTAACGATTGAATAATTTATTTACTTTTGTCCTCTTGAACCTAATACTAGTCTGCAGAAGAATGATTTCCAACGGCTACACCAAAGCAAAAGTGCAGCTTTAAAGTGGAGTAAAATTTGGAAAATATTTTTTGATTCATGAACCAAGAACATACTGAGAGTTACGTTGTAAAAACCAATGCCATTAAAACCGTTTCATATTCAAATTGACATTGAAAAATTCTATGTACTTGAAATTTAGGAAGAGGTTGTGCCTCAACTTGGAAAAGACATTATAATTCTAAATGCATTTATGATTTATGCTTTTATTTTATAATTTACATCCCCCCTTTTGCATAGTTATAATGTCATGAACAAAACAATTGCCTGTGGATGTACTACCGGTATATTGAAAAGCGTGACAACACGTAACATGAGAGAGTCACAAATTCACAAAATAATCAATCTGTAATATCCAACACCTAGCGGATCATGCTTTCAAAGAAAGGCGGTTCCAATGGGGTTCAAGTTCATTTTCTTTGTCCATTTTTGTCTTAATTAATCAAGATCTTATTAATAAAAATGGGGGTTCATAAGTCGGAACCTCCCATCTTGATCCGCCAGTGCCACCTTCAATATGTCCATTTATAAGTACTTTATGACAAAGGGAAAAGGCTTTAAGCATTTTTCGGTGAATTCAGTTTCGCTTCCACATAGGTTTTACCTATCCTCATGTTAATAAGAAAAATGTCAAGCTGTTAGTTATCAAGCAAATTCTAATAAAGCAGAATATTTTGACTGATTAAGTAAGCAAAAAGCACAAATTATTTATTTTTAAAAGATAGACAAATTGATAAAATTCTTATCGTATGATATGTGTTTCCAGTGATAAGTTGTTACGTTGATATCATTCGTCAGTTTTCTGTTTATCCCTAATAGACATTTCACGAAATCCGATGGTAATGATTACAAGATTTGTTATCAATGATAGCAGATTTTTTTTATCAATAATCGCAGGTGACTCGATCCAGTATCATAGGTGTTGAGATCAAGAATCACAAACGTTTGAATCAAGAATCACATAAATTGCTATCAAATATTGGGAGATTGTTATATCTACGATCATACGCAAATAGTACTGACACAAAATAGAATTTCATTTAACAAAGCTAATTATGTAATATTTCGTAGCCCTTAATACGGCCCTTATTTACATACAATGCCAAAGACCAAACATCTGTACTTGAAATGTTGCAGTACAAACCAAAATATACCAGTTTGTTTCGGCTCTAATGTACAGCCAATGTCAAATATCCTTTTTCTCACCTCAACTATTGCAATACAAACTTAAATAAAAAGACAAAAGTCAGCAATCCTTTATTTGAACGTTAGATTTATATTGAATGTATATTTTGTACTTCATTTAAAATCTCTGAACTGTCATATTGGAATTTCTCCAGTTGGGGGTATCGAGTATTTTGCTATGAACCTATATAGAAAAAACTATTTACTTTTAATCTTGAAATAATTTTTTTCAACAACTGAGAGTAAACATACAAAACAGTTAATTCAAATAAAATAAATTTACTAATGAAACTAACATACCTTTTGTAAGTAATGATACACGACTACACTGTTGTGATCAAGGATCACAACCTTAAGATCAATTATCATAACCTCACAATATTTCATAACCTTTCAGACCTACAATTAAATATGACAATCTTGCGACCTAGGATCGCAACTATGACCAAGGATAACAATCTTGCGATCAAGTATTTCACAGTTTTATTATCACTACTCACATACACTCGATTGATGGATGCTTGAAAGAAAACCCATTATTGATTGCAATAACTGACTACAAAAATGATCACTAAGGGATCACAAAACTTGAATTTTCAGACTGCAGTAATGAGTAGTCACATTGTATTCAATATGTTTTTTGTACTTTTCACAAAATGAAATGGCTAAGGAGGGAATCTTGTAATTAAATAATCATTGCAAAACCCCCGGAGAATCAACAGTCAATCAATAATACACTATCAGCCTCCAGATAATCGGCCAATCAAGAGACACAAAATAAGGCTCATGAATTCCAGTAATAGGTGCCGACTCGCTATCGCTATTTCTAGAAATATAATCATGGAGGAATAAATCTATATTAATGTCAAACAGTGATCACTCTGACTTCAAGAGGAGGACACCAATAAAAGTCTTTGTTAGCAATTGTTCGTTTTCATCGTGTACTAACACTCCGCGTAGTATCCACCCTAGTACTGAACACATTGTAGGGAACAACCACGAATTAAATTACACTAGATACAGTAAAATCATAATGAAATATTTAGTTGAAACCGCCTATGAATCCCATATCCTTTCATTGGTTTTTAGCATAAACACTGCTAAGTAATTCTTTTGTTATAACTTGTTTATTTTATATGTTTCATTAATTATCTCCTTTGCATTATCGAAGCTTCAGGTAGTTTCATTTCATTTTTTACTAGAAGCAAAAGGGAGTTTGGGAGTGTAACCCCTGCCCCTGTTTTGTTGAAAAATTAAATTTCGTGAAAATGTGGTATAGTACAAATTAGACTTAATCCGAAAACCCAACCATCACCACACCCCCCTCCTCCCACCCCAACTTGGAAACTTGACCCGCCAATGCCAATGACAAACTTTGAAGATGTTTAATTCTTGAAAACTTGCAATACGCATTATTTAAATTCGTTATCACTAGATCAGTTTGCACTGCGTTATAATAATATTATATACGGCAGACAAGTTCATGCATTATTTTAGCAACCTGTTTGCAAAATAATTTCAATTAATGTAAATAGATTTTATTATGAAAAAACATACAACACAGTTGAAGCACAATAATTATTTTAATTACACCTAATCAATTCTTAAAAAATAATATACTATGAAATGACCCATATTTGGTCTACATTAAAGTTAATAGTCCGCTGTAGTTGATTTCATGAAGTGTCTTACAAAAACTTAACACCATTGCAGATACTTAGGTGTGAATGAAGGTCTTAGAATTCCAAATTTACCGTCGTCATTTGTCAGTTTGAACTTTGACCTCAGACCTTCTTATTGGATAAACTCGAAAACTGTTAAAGATGGCTGATAAAGTGTAATGCAAATATGTTTGCATGTACATGACAGGCCTTTGTTACATTTTGACGGAATCTTTATGGTGAACTGTTCATGAGTTAGCCTCCTGGAAGGGTTTTTACATTTTTAAGTTTTTTTTTTTCTCGAAAACGGTTAGAAAAAATAACCTGGAACCTTATCAATTCAAGTTAAGTGACAATTGTTACATCAAAGAATACCAAGGCCAGAGATTTATTGGTCACTTTGAAATTTAACCCGAGACTTTATTACTCCATAACGACAGACAACATAACAGATAGTTGATATTGTGTAAAGCAGAACAAATGTCTTGTTAAGATCTACAGTGTGTTACATTGGGACAACAATTATTGGACTATCCATTTTAGGTTTATGAGCAAAACTCTTAATATTGATTCCATCAATGATTTGATGATTGTAACTTCCCAATTGTGAACTTTCCCTCTCTGAGTAGCAAATACCTACCTCTCCAGCCTATGGAGTGTACATTTCACAGTTTATTCGTTACTGTCGATCATGTAGTTTATACAGGGATTTTTGAATATAGCAATAACACTGTGCCAAAAGCTGCTAAGTCAGGGATTTGTTCAGTCTTTGTTACTTTCAATCCTTCAACCATATGGCCGTCATGATGCCATCATTGACAGATACGACATGTCTGTGTCCCAAATGAAAACGGGTATTTTTAGCTAGATTTCACGTGTTCACGGATTTGACATACTGGTTTGGACTCAACCCTGGATTTATCCACTGATAGTATGACGGGTGCCGCTTATCGGAGCAGGACATGCTTAGACTTTCGAAGCAATTGATGTCATCCCGAGTTTTCCCGGGATTTTACACTATATGTGCTCTAGTTCTTTATGTCGTCTTTTATTTCCGTGCTTTGTAGCTGTCTCAGGTCCTTGTTTTGTCTTTGCTTTTCTCTGTTGCCTTGTTGTCATGTCTTTGTACATTGATTTTTGTAAACGTTACTTCCCTTGTTCCTTCGCTATTCTATTGCCTTTCTTTTGATGAACTAATTATAACCCAACTTCCGTACATGTACAAATGAAGTGTTAAACAGTAAATCAAAGTACTAATAGTACTGCAGGACGATTACAAAATGAGCTTAAGGTCAGAATTCTTATATTGATGAATGAAAAAAATCATTGGTAATTAAATTTTTTCAAACACAAAATTCTTCAATGAGCAATAAAGTAAGAACTCTGGTTTTGGTGACTTGTGTTTGCATGGAATCAGATTATCTCTTGTTGTTTTAGCATTTCTTAGCGACAGATGCGAGCTTATAATAAGGATTAATGAATGTTAATCATGTGATTAAGCTATGTTTCAAATGCTGTCAGTGGTAGTTTTCAATTATCAGTCATCACATTCTTTGACAACAAATAGAATTGTTCCACCCTATTGGCAAACAAAAACGGTGACAAAAAAGCAGGAAAATCTAGAATAAATAATCCAAAACATAGCAATTCAGATGGAACACAAAATGAATACTTACTTTTACTTTATGGAGAGACCTCTTTAGAGAATCTAACGCACTTTCTGATGAAACTTGTGCTATATTTGCCTTTATAAATGAAAGAACATGAAAATAAAGCAGTATATAATTAAATGAGTATAAACGGTAAAGGCATATTTTGCCCAAACATATAAGCTTAATAGAAAATCAGGTGCTATTGTATCTTATTATGGTGTATTGATTTTATGACATCGTTTATTCAATAAACAAGGTCAGTTTGGACAATAAACTTCTTTTCTTGTATATTATGATGCCATAAATTATGGCATCATAATATACAAGATACCACTGCTGGTTGACTCTTAGTCCCCGAATCGAGTGTATTCACTAGCCCAGTAGTCAGTACTTCGGTGCTGAACCGAAAGCCGATTCTATTTAGAATCTTACAAAATAAACTTTTTTATAAATTTGTGGAAAACTAAGGAGTATCTCCCTCATGCAAAGCTCTGCCCTTAGCTGATTTTGGCTTTACATTCAGATCATATTGGTTATTTGTTCTCTATCAGTATTTTAATATCTTTGTGTTTATGGGTCTTCAAAATGTTAGATTTTATCTGCACTGAAGATACATCAATCGTCGAAATGTGCATATGCAGAAATTAAATTTACAGTAATTTAGGTATTTAGTTATTTAGTATGTACTGTATGATTTTTTGCGAAAACCCATGATACATGAATCAGGTAATTAAGTGATAGATTTTTGTCTTGTAAGTGTTCAGCACATTGTTGTGCCAAAGTAATTTTCTAATATTTTGTTTCTCATTAAAAGTTACATATTTTACGTAAACGACACACACATGCGTTCATGTTCTGAATCAAAATATATTGTAAAGAAGTTGTTTTCGCCCATTTTTGACAAAAATCACTAAATTTTCTTTATGAGGAATGTGAACTTCGCAGCAGTACGGAAATTTAGCCCGCAAAATATTGATATTCTAATTTTCACACATATATACTGAGCAAAAAAAAACGTATCATATTTTTAAGTAAAAAGTATCTACATTTCTTATGGTTTTACATTTCAATGATAAACAACAACAACTACAATGATTTGTCTTTTGCATAAGCATTTTTTTACCGGTATCGAAAATGAAGTAACGTCATTATTCGAATTTTAACAAAAAGGCTATTCCTAAATTTCTGCCTGTTTACATGTAACTCGACTCGTTTGAAGGGTCTTTATTTGTTTCGTACACAATTGTAGACAAAAGGCCACTTTGAAAATTTTGAAAAAGTGCACATAAGCCAATGTCCCGCCTACGTCAAAATGAGCGAGAACAAGCCATTGGAATGTTGAATGCAGGAATTACTATGTCTAGGTCGCAAATCATTTTAATGAGTCAAGAACGACAATTTATAGACTAAGGATTCGTTTAAAAAATACTGGAACGATGAATGATCGCACTAGAAAGTTCACGTAAAACGACGTTACGTCCGGAAAAGAATATCGGGATGACACACTTACGTAACCGGTTTGTGAATACAGCTGTTATATCACGGGAAATCATCGGTCCCATCCGTAACAGAATTTCTTCTCAAATGGTACGTAACTGATTACGCCAGGTTGATCTAAGAGAACGTCGACTACGAAGAGACCTACTCTGACACGTCGTCATACGGATGCATGATTAGAATGGGCTCGTTTAGATCGAATAGACTGACGTGACAGGAAGTTTAATGCAGCGATGAATCGAAGTTTTATCTTAAGGTAACACGATACTGAAAGACGTAACGTCATGAGTTATCGTTCTTAACGTTAAAGCCAATTCAACGTTTTGTGGATCTCATGTTTCAAAGTAAACTATACTCTATGATTTGCATGTAAACTACCTAGGTTATAATATGAGGATGGCTGTTTGCTAATATTAACGTAATTATAGTAACACGTTTTAAACACAAGTCTTAGAAAGATACAGATTGAGTCCATTTATTTTCTTTTTGCTACGAACTATTTGTCCTTGTTTATATAATTTTTAGCTTGTCAAAAATTATATTGAATTAAACTTTAGTCAATTTAATATCATATGGGTGTTTTTGTTCACTGTAAAATATGCATATCGACTTTCTTTCATATGTGTATTTTCTGGTTTAGTTTAAATATTTATGTATACGGCATTGTGCTATGCAGATTTTAAAATAATATACCAATTAGAAGTATCTTTACTTTACTTTAGGACAGATACAATTATATGGTGCAGTCAAAACCGAATTCGAAATCCAGCCTATACAATATTTTGTTGTGAAAAATGAAACATCTCTTTACATATAACATTTAATTTATTTACCTAAAGAAAACGACTTCTCTAGTATTTGCATATATACATCAATTTGAAGAAAATATTAAAATGTATTCAAATATCTTTTCCATAGAATTCACGCGTTATGGGTACACAGTTCGTCAAAAGATGATATTTTTCGGTTCAGTTTTTACAGTTTACAGGATAGGAATATATGTGTTCATACTTTTCTGTATATTTCATCGGAAGTTGTAGCACCCTCCAACGG
Source organism: Modiolus philippinarum (assembly GCA_002080025.1). Lineage (NCBI taxonomy): Eukaryota > Metazoa > Mollusca > Bivalvia > Mytilida > Modiolidae > Modiolus > Modiolus philippinarum. Next base: position 120,910 of record MJUU01007716.1, read on the forward strand.
GGCAAATTTTTACATGTATGAAGTATTGCATGTCTTAACTACATTGTAAGTCGACCAAGTTTTTCTATGAAAAAGTATTGAATACAGTGAAAACAACAATTGTATCAGAAGGATTCAAGTCTTCTCATGGATTTCTTGATCACCTGATTATGAGGACTTTTATTGGTGATTATTTGATTACCAATTTTCGATTATTATATCAGTGAATCTCTTAATGATTATTTGATTACCATATTTTGTGAAAATTTACTTACATTTCCCCATTTTTAGTAAAATATTATTGATATTATTATCCCCGCACTTGCGAATGAAAGTTCGGAGATATTGTCGTTGGCCTTGTCCGTCCGTCCGTCTGTCTATCCGTCCGTCCGTCACACATCCTTGCGACGCGAACTCCTCCTACATTTTTGGATTTAGGGTTTTAATTTTGTTATAGAACTGTTGCATATATGCTGCAGATGCGCAATAAGCTTTCGGATTTTTGATATTGGTCTTGGTGCAAACAAGAGGCCCCAAGATGTCAATTTTGACACATGTGGCATGCGACGCGAACTCCTCCTACATTTTTGGATTTAGGGTTTTAATGTTGTTGTAGAATAGTTGCATATGTTTTGTAGATGCGCAATAAGCTTTCGGATTTTTGATATTTATCTTGATGCAAACAAGAAGCCCCAAGATGTCAATTTGACAAAGACCACAAAATGTGGATTGTGACACATATGGTATGCGACGCAAACTCATCCTACATTTTTGCATTTATGGATTTAATTTTGTTGCAGAATTGTTGCATATAGTCTGTAGATGTGCAATAAGCTTTCAGAATTTTGATTCCGGTTCCAACTTTGGTAAATTTCCTGAAAATGTCAAAGACTGATATTTTTGGACATTTTGGCATATAATCTTATATTTTGGCAAGTATTTGGAAAAAATAAAAATTCTGAAATCTTAGAATTCGAAAATGGGATTCCAATTTTGGTAAATATCCTGAAAGTCTCAAAGACCACTTATTTTTTGGAATTCTACCTAGCAACGATACTTTTAGCATTTGTTTTGATAAGGTTAATCATTTTCACCAATTGGGTTTCAAAACTATTTGATTCCAATTTTGGTAAATTTCCTGAAAGTGTCAAAGACCACGTATTTTTTGGAATTCTACCTAGCAACCATGCTGTTAGGGTTTGATTTGATAAGGTCAATCATTTTCACCAATTGGATTTCCAAAATAATTGATTCCAAATTTGGTAAATTTCCTGAAATTGTCAAAGACCGCTAATTTTTGGAATTCTACATTGAAACCATAGTTAAAAAATTTTTAGAATTAGAAGAAACATTTCACCAATTTGATTTCCAAAATATATGATTCCAAGTTTGGTAAATTTCCTGGAAGACTCAAAGACCACGTATTTTTTGGAATTCTGCCTAACAACCATATATTCTTTCATTCCTTATGGTAAAAAGGTGACTGTCAATAGTTTAATTTCAAAAATGTTAAGAAAAATTATACCCAGGGTCTATAGCTGTTTTCTGTGTCTGTGCGGGGATCACTGTCGTTTTCGACAGTCATTATTGTAGTTGTATTAAGCAAATGATTATTTGATTCCGCGGTACCCCGATGAGAGGGTTTAAGGGTCAGCAAAAGTGATTTTCAGAGAGAAGAGGTGTATCCTTCATTTCATTATAAATCTCTCATTGGCGTTACGCCAAAACAGACGTAGACGCATCTGTACTGTCTTTCAAGTGACCTTTTGACGAAGTTCAGTTTCAACAATTATTTGTGCGCCTTTCCATGAATTTCTTGACTATCTGTATTTGTGATTATTTGATTATCCGGTGTATTTTTGAATGATTATTAGTTTATCAAACCCCTTTTGATTATTTGATTATCATACCGGTATTTTGAGAAAATTTACTAAAATTTTCCTTTTTTCAATAAATACGTGATTATATGTTAAAACAGTTATTATCAATTTATTCCCATGTCGCTCATAGAAGGAGCCCTATATGACAGTTTTTTTTTAGTTTGCATAATTTTATAATGAATTTTCCCGATTCTGTGTTAAAGCGGTGCAGGAAACAAAGTTGTTCCTAGTCAGCCCGTACATTTGAAAATTTTCGTCGAAGGTTTCTTGGCTTGTGTATGTAGTTATTATTTCTAGATCATCACGATTGACTATAAAATCAGGCGATGGACATTGTGTCCTATGGACACATTTTCTTTTAAGGTTTTATATCTATTCCGTACCACACGCGTATTTGGACAGTACATGTTAGGGTATGATAATATTTATAACGTATTATCTAACTGAACAAAAGTAGAGATGTAAATTCTCGTTATATGTATTATAATATATGTGATTTCAGCCCACCCAGAGCTGGTTTATCGTCAGCAGTTAATACCTTGTTCAGTTGTAAACTTTCCTGGCATGAGCTGGGTAGACAACTTTAATTTCAAACTTAGATAATGCTGATGAAACGGTCGAATCAGAAGATCACAGATGAAAAATCAAAGAAATACGTTTTATAACATGCAAAAATTTAGATGCTTACATTGTCATACCTGCCTATCAATAGGTTTCTAGTAAAAATGCGCCCCCGGGTTTCGTAACGCTTTTAGACTGTAGTAGACTATACTGGCTTTCATACATACGCCTTCATTTTGATAAAATTGTATGTGTTTCTGCCATTTTGTGTTTAGTTTGTTCTTATTTGTTGTTTTGTTTTCCTTCTTCTGTTTAATTATGAGTTTGTCTCTTAAATTTAAGCACTTCGTGCACAGTGAACAGTTGGATTTAGTTGACAAGCGTGCTGATTCGGACGAAGATGTTTGCTGTCAGATTTTTCATCGTATTGACCACTATACCTAATCAAGCAAGAGATGTTTTTGATATTGCCTGCCTCCGAACCCCGCATGAACCATGTGAAGTTCTATTCGGGAAATTTTTTCAGGTACCCCTGCCTCGGTCCCGGTAAAATAACGGTTGAAGTGGGAATCGTACAATATCGGCGATTTTTTTAATTAAAGGGCAGAAAACTTCACATTTTCATTAACTTTTATGATTCGGTCTTGTACTGATACCGGATATATAGATCGACACTACTACATTTTCTTTCGGATTAGTAACCTAGGTTGAATTTCAAGACACAGACGTCAAGGAAGTATACAATGGAGGATTTTTTAAAACAAATACAAAATTAATAATTTAAGACTTTGTATATACGTCTCATTGGTTCTTGCAAATCGATAACGGCTATAGTCATACTGAATTTTTCCTTTCCTTTTCTCTCGTGCATGTCTGCTTTTGATGCTCCATTTTTTGTATTGTCTTAGACACTGGTGGAGGAGGGTGTTGTTGGGAGGGGGGACGAAGGGGGTCTCATCCCGGAATCCGAGTTCATTTTTTTTCTAAATCCCGAGATTCCCTAATAGAAAAGGAAATTGATGTAACGGATGAAATCCCGATCCCCTCTGCATTTATTTACCGGGCCTTGAATTATAAAGCAAAAAACGTTTAACGTGACGGTACCCAAATTGCACCATATTTCAAGGTTTTCTCGTCCTCGGTATTTAACTGTAAAAATAAAGTGAAAAAAATTATATTTTATTTATTCTTTAGATTATACTTAATCTTTTGGGATATTGTTCAAATTCTGACTTGATCACCATGGTGAAAGATTTGTATGAAAACTGTCCACAAAATGACCGGTAAATTTGCACCGGAGAGTACCCAAATTGCACAGGTGTTTGAAAATGATTTTTTTTCTGATATATATATTTTCTATTTTCCTCTTCAACGTGTTAAAACGTTAAGCTTATCAATATGAACAATTATCATAAATTTCGAGAAAATTAGTCGATCAATAATTGCACGGGACCATGATTTACAAGACTTGCCAATCACCGGAAGTGGAAGGAAGAAAAATGGACGAAAGTGAAATCGAAAGTAGCATGCCGGGCGCACATGTTCAACATAATTGTGAGT
>MJUU01007717.1:3487-15625 GCA_002080025.1 Modiolus philippinarum
GAAATCCAGAAACTTACTTCACAGTAACTTCGGGATTTTGTTATCTAATCAGCTTGAAATCAAATTGTGTTATCAAACTCAAGCTCTATTCACACGCTCAGTTTTACATACTTATATAATTTTTAACACTCTATGTCTTTATGCAAGTTTGGACTGATGTGCAAATATTGTATCTGAACACACACATGGTGCAAATTTTTGGTACCATGGGAATCAGCTCCATTTTAAAGTTTTGAACATGAATGACAAAGCAATAGCCCAGTTGTAATTTACTTTACAATGATTTTAACTATGTCTTCACGATGGTTGTGCAATTTTTTGGATGTTTTTTTTTCTAATAAAAAGCTAATCTTGGAGCCAATCATATAAACATTCTAATCCTACTTGTCATGGCAATAAATAATTTAATTTTGATTTGAAGAATACTTTTTGTTGCAGATGCAAATAAATAATTTGATTTATACGGTAAAAAACATAATATAGTCGAGATTTTACATGAAAATAAATTTTCATTCGAGGCAAAATCGCTCAAGCCAAAATATATGAAATGGTCGTCCCCTCAACAGATTCCAATTCTCGAAACATATTCGAGTTATATGAAATCTCTTTCCTTTTTACACGACCTCGGGCCGGGTGTAAATGAATTTTTGTACTTGTGTCAAAATTACATGACACATGTATTTTGAGCGTTACATGAAAAAAACCAAGTGTCAATGACTTTTCTGCTGCTTTGCATGGAAAAATGGAATGAAAAGCGTGTACATTTGAACAATTTGACTGGAACCTTAAATTTATTTAGTTTGTTTTGTTTGTATTTTTTTTTCTTTATGTTTGCTTTATGTTTTTTCAGCAACATTTTGACTTGGTAAGAATGAAACAAGATATATACATCAAAGTTTTATTTAACTATATTTTTCCTAAAAATTTAGAAAATTGAGAAATATGATTTGGACCATTTTTGCCGCTTGAAACTGGCTTGTTTTAAAACGCTAACCCTCATAATAAAATGGTGGATTTTAATTACAATATTTGTTTTTTTACACCCCTAAAATTCATATACTTACATGTGCAAATTCTGAATTAGGTGGATACTGAGCTGTCACGGGGAATAGGAACATCCTCTTTTATGAAAAAAAAATGGCAAAAAAATAAGGTGGGATCCCCTTTTCTCTGGATTCCATTGTTGCGAAGGCAGGATCCACCGGTGTCTTTTGCATGTAAACGGGGCTTTGACTTTTGAAATACATGGCTTAAAATTTTGGTATTTTACATACTTGTGTATTTTACTCACCTGTTATGAACATTCTTTTGCAATCTTGTACAAGTTAACATTGCTTAAAAATTTCATTTCGTGTATTTTTAATCAGTCTAAAATTTCCTTAAAAATACGAGAAAAAGGCACAAAGTATCGATATAAAATAAGCGACTGAACTATCTAGAATACTTTTAATATTTTTGTGTCTAAGATGACTTGCGAACATGCCTGTTAAAAATAAAATACACAAGGTCAGAAATCGGGGAAAAAAGTAATTTTAACAGCGAAGCAGATCTCGGGTTTTTTAATAAATCAAACGCAAAAATTCCGAGTCAATATCATCAGATCATTACAAAGTTTGAAAGGCAAATAAACACTCTACTAGGTACTGTGATATCAAATGTTCTAAGCTAAACTAGAAAAACTGTGGGCAAAACTCACTAGTATATACCCGATCCTCATTTATTCTTGTTTGGTTTTCAAATTTTCCCTTTCCCCCCGGCTTTTTGCTTCGTTATCCATTTGCTGATGTATCATATTAAATCAAATTCAGAAATAAGAGGTGCACACCTACAATATGTTACAAAGACTGTGTTCAAAATTTCATGAAAATCTATTCAGTGGCACACAACGCCTAACGGATAAGAGATTGGTACCCAGTAATGTAATGTGTAAGTCCATCTCATGCGGAAACCCTAAAAATCAATCAAATCGAATTCTGAAATATAGGTTTACATCTACATTATTGAATCAAGATGAGTAAAGGAGAAAACATGGGTACCCGGAGGTGTAACGGCCATACACACAAATGGACGCACGTACAGACGGACAACCATATCACTATATATTCTGCTGAAGTGAAATATCCAGGTAAATCCTGCAATTTGATTGGTTACCTTGACAGGGGATATGAGACCGTATCCCCATGGTAGCAAAATTACAGTTTTTAAACGCTTTTAATAGAAAAATTATAGCACTTCTAGCAGAATATAAAAGTTATTCGGGCTTCACAGGGGATACGGGTTCATATTCTCTGTCTGTGCCCTATATCCCTTTCGCCTGACGGACCAGGGGATATAAAACACAGACAGGGAATATGAACCCGTATCCCCTGTGAAGATTCTCGAAAAACATATAATATCCCCCACTTTTTAATCGGGGGTATAAAGATATGGATCCCACAACCATTGTCGAAACAACTATTGCCAGTCAACTTGAATAATGTGGAGTGAACAGAGGGAAGCGTATCTCCTTTCTCTCGCCCCTTGCTCCTTTCTCTCGCCCCTTGCTCTTTTCTCTCGTCGCGTCTCTCATTTCTCCTGTCCCCTCTTTCCGGTCTCCCATCCCCTTTCTCTCGGTCTCCCTTTCATGTTTTCTCCCTTCTCCCTTTCTCGACCCTTTCTCTTTTCTCCCATCCTTTCTCCCAACCCTCTCTCCTTTCTCCTGACTCTCTCCTTTCTCCTGACCCCTGTCTCCTTTTTCCTATTCCCTTTCTCCTGGTCTCCATCAACCCTGTCCTCCCCTCAATAATGTTCCGTCTATACAATATTAAGTTACTATACGCTCTTCTCAACCACGCCAACAGTTCCGATGTCCCAAATCCACCGGATGAGGATATCTTGTGTATTAATAGTCTCTAGACCCTGTTGGAAGATGGATGTATCGCAAGGCATGTGCTTATCAAATACACAATCGGACTAAATTGCTAAATTAGTACAATACTAAGGGACCGACCATTTAACTTGAAGGGGGGGGGCTATGGTTTTTTTCTAAAAAAAATATTTTGGATCTGATTTTATGTGAAAAAATATTTTGGCTGCCGAAATGATGAAAAAAAATTTTCTGAATGAGGCTTTCTGCCCAAAAAAATAATGTTAATTTTGAAAAAAAATATTTTGTTGATAAGCGTGCAAAAAATAAATAATTTGTTTCGCGCGAAGCGCGAAAAAAATTTTCTGTCCAGAAAAAAAAACCATAACCCCCCCTTCAGGTTAAATGGTCGGTCCCTAAAAATAATGATTTCACCCTGTCAAAATTCTTTCGTAATTTTGATTTCTTTCGTAGTGTTAAGGAAAGTTACGTTCGTTCGTGAGTTATCGAGAAATCTCTACTAGTAGGAAATATGAATATCTTTTTTCATCCTTTAACGTATAGAAGGTTGGTGTATAAAATCCACAAGTACTGACTCTAAAGGATATGATGAAGTAATCCCTTGACGTCCGTCGTCCGTGATAAACTTTTCATTCAAAGGATATTCTCCGATACCACCTGGCCACTGTGAGCAAAACTTGATTACAACAGTCCTTGGGTGGTCCCCATTGATAAGTATTATGAACAATTTACAATGAAAGGATATGGAGTAAACGCACATGAGACAACGTCTCTTTAAATACATGGCAATTCAAAAATGCTTTTATTGTTTTTCTTCATCTTGAAGCCACAATGAGGACTTCAACAGTTAGCTAGCTTTGCTCATAATACATAGCAAGTTCAAGAAGGCCCCTATCAGCGGTTTGAGCAGATTCATTGCTAAATATCGAACAATATCGGCATTGTCAAAAACAAATAACAGGCAATATGTTCTTACAACCCTCATCATCCATTTTCCGGCGAAAAAACTCAGATGAAACTCGCATAATATAAACAACAGAGAAAACTGCACCTTAACCAAGCTGACCGCCAGTGTGAACTTTGTTTAATATTGGACCTATTTTTAGAAATTTTCTCGTGCATATTTGAACAATACTTGGTTACAGTAGTCCTTAGTTGGTCCCACTTGAATATTGTATACATGTCCTCCAAGGTGACTGCCAGTGAGGAACATAGTTTAAACTATGAACCCTATGGAAAAGCATTCAAAGACCTCTTTTAAAGTATAAAGACCAATCTGAACCAAACTTGGTCACAATAGTCCCCAGGTGGTCCCCTTTTTAACAAAAATATATCCAGCAAATCTACACCTTATTCAAAATCCGCAAGCATGGAACTGAGTTCAACTTTGGACCTGTTTGGAAAACATACTCAAAATTACACGGACAATCCTCTGAAATTACATGTACAATGGGAACCATATTTGGTCACAAATAACCTTAGTTGGTCCCTTTTTCAAATGTGTGTGGCATGACCGCACCTAATCAGAAATGGCAGACAGCCGATAATGCATTTTGATATTTGACCCTTTTTGGAAAGCTTTTAAACTACTTTGAAATCGCAAAAACAATCGGAGCAAAGTAAGTGAGAACCGAACCGTCAGTCTGAAAAGAACAATCCAAGGACAATGGCAACGTCGGAAAAACAAAGAAACGAAGACATAACATGAGCACGGCACAGAAAAGAAAATGAAGACACGCACATATACAAAAATGAACAACACGGACCCAATAGAAACCAAGGGTGAGATCAGGTGCACCGGTAGAGTAAGCATCTCCTGCTTCTTATAAGACACCCGCCGTGTTGAACATGTCAACTCTGGTAGTAAAGTCAAATCCGGTAGAGGAAAAACAAACTTTAGTGGCAAAGAGAAAGATATGTTGTCATCTGGGAAACAGATATCTCATAGCGGTCCACAAGATCGTGATGTCGACCGTAAAACTTTTGTAGTGATGACCTCAAGTTATGGGCAACATACCCTTGCTTAAGTAGCCTATTTGTAAGCAACCGAGCTCTATCAAGGTAGTCACTGTATCGACCACAGGCCCTTGAGTTGCGAATGAGTTGGGAGATGTAAACTCCGTATGCTGGTGCTTTTGGTTGCAAACCAAAACTTGGTTGCAATATACCTTATATTGTCCCCTCGCACTTCATCAAAGATGACCACCAGTTTGACATTGGACACTATGAGGAAATATATTCAAACATCTCTTATGAAAGATATCGGCCAATTGAAGCCATATTTGGTCACAATGGTCCTGAGCTGGTTCCCTTAGAAAAATATGTCACATCCATAATGGCTACCAGCAGGAAACATGGTTTAACACTGGACCAAAGGGAAAACTTAATCAAATAGATCTGAAAGTACTCGGCCTATAAGAACGTACCGTACTTGATCATAATGGCCCTTAGTTGATCTCCTTTTTAAAAATGCGGCCACCAGCGGGAACATAAGGTTTGCATTGAATCCTTTTCTGAAGCCACAAAGCCAATTGGCACCAAACTTGGTCACAATAGTCCCTATTTGGTCCCATTGGTCCTCATCCTAGATTGCTATCAGCAGGAAACCTAGTTTAAGGATGTTCGCTGGTCATGTTTATGTATTTTTGTCAGATTTTCGGACTTCTCTGGTTTTATCCATTTAAAGGCTTAATAATTTTTTGACCGGTGACCCACTAATTTCTTTTCATAATTTAATTATATATACGTTTTGGAGCAAAGTTACTAACTTTTATTCAATCGGTGTTATTTTGTCACATTCATTATTGGATAAACATTCATCATGTTAAACCTATGAAAAATGCAGAGGAGTTCAGTTTCCCGCCATTTTTGAAACACTTGAATCAAAAAAATTTATTCGGTGACCTATCAATTTTTTTGGCTTAATTTTTTTCTTTTTCAATTTCATAACAAAAAATCACATTTAATTGAAATCCTTGTTATTTTAACATTGACCAGCGTACATCCTTAAGTTTGGACCCTAAAGTGAATCTTATTCAAAGTTCCTCTTCTCTGATTGTACTTAGCTAATTGAAACCATACTTTGTCACAATGGTCCTTAGTCTCCTTTGAAAAATCTGCCGACAAGTCTACATCACATGAAAGATGGCCGCCAGACGAAACATAGTTTAACATTATACACTATGTGAAAGCAATCCAAGATTTGCTCTTCTGAAGCCAGTTGGAAAAAACTGGGCAAAATGGCCCTTAGATAGTTCCCTTTATAACGGTGACAGCAGGTCTGCAGTCCATCCAACATAGCTGCCAGATAACATACTTTGGATCATATGACATCAGTGTCTCTGAAAACTTGAAATTCAGACCCTTAACGTTTTGATTAGTTTTACATGTAGAAAAACAATAAAATGACAAAAGACAACGATAAGAACTAGGGATAGCCGGACTTGGTACCAGAAGTAGCGGTAGGGTTAAACCGGTTTATGGGTACCCAAACCTCCCCTTTTCTCTATAATATAATAAACGTACAAATAAAACCCAACACAGGTAGACTACTAACTCCAAGACCACAATTTTGAGAAAGAAAGAATCAGACAAAACGTAACTTAGAAAGATGTGTCGAGTAGTGCTCGCCACTAAACTACCGGCTAGCTCAAGGAACCTAGTCTGCTGGTAAAACACTGTCGCACTACGGAATAAAACTCAAACTCAAAACTCCCTGGAGGGTTTGGTAAAGAATCATAGATTTCAGTAGACATCGGCAGTATCAGTGAGAGTCCAGTATACCTGTAATATCTTCAGGTCATTGGATCCAAAAGCCAATTCAACGGAATCATGAAGAATATCCTATCAATATATGTCAGAAATGGTCCAGTGAGCGATAGTATTATGTTATATCTTTGTCGTTACTTTAATACTATTGAAGTGTCACATAAACTAGAACAATACGAAAATCAAACAATTCATCATTTAACTGGATTAATGGTGTAATTCAATAAACATTGAAAGGAAATGGAGTAAATTCACATGAGACTCTTCAGAGCCGATAATTTTTAAGATAGAGTTTAATTTATTATTTGATTCTTAAAAAAAGACATTTGGGAGTGAAAATCACAATTTCACTAAGTGTAGGTGGCAAGCTACCATAACCTTTCTAGCACAGATCACATATTTGCAGGCATTACGAGTTTCATCTCCATTAGGACTTTGGAATTTTTGTTGTATTTACTGTGGAAGATTCAGAATGACGACTGTTAAATTGATTTACAATCGAAGAAAGATTATCGACGTGAAGCGCTACAAAATAAATTGTTCGCTCTATGCACATAAGGTATTGCCTTCAGTTGGCCGAATATTTTGTTTTCTAGTGAGTTATATAATGAACTTTCTCGAAAACAAACGATTCACTCAAAAGCCCATATGGCCCAAAAATCGATGCATTTTACCTCATTTCCAAAGGGTACATGACCAGGCTGAAGTGTTATGTGAGTCAATAATTAGAAGGTTTGGATCCAAGAAAACGAGTTTAACCCCACCGCAATTTTTGCGCCTGTCCCAAGTCAGGAATATGTTGGTCATTGGCTTGTCCTTGTCTTTTTATAAAATTTCAGTTTCTTGATATTTGGGTTATTGGATGTGGTTTGTTTCCATTGATTTATTCACCTTTTTACCTTTTCGGGGCCATTTAGGGCTTACTATATGGTGTGAGGTTCCTCACTGTGTTGAAGACCATATGGTGACCCCTAGATGTTTTGTTTTTGATCGTTTTAACCTGGATATGGGATGTTGTCTCCTTGACATTTACCCCATTTCCTTTCTTTTTCATATTGTAAACATGAATAAAGGACTTTTGAGTGCAATCAAAATTGGTACACGACTATAAACGGACAGCAAAGGTTCAACCAGTCCCACTTGTTTTTACGATAGAAATCGGTTCTTAAATTTGACACGTTTGCTCTGACATACTAGACAATTTACAAACACTGCATATAGTTGTCATATAAGCTTGAGATTGATGCATCATTAAACCCGGTTTAACTCACCATTTTATTTATAATATGTCCGTTCAAACTTCGGAATATTCCAGCTGTTCGTAATTTGTTTTGTGTTTTTATATGTGTGCTTTCGGATTTGTCGCTCATCTAATTAATTTTCCTTTCTGCTTTCCTCTCTGAACACAGTTTCCAATTTAAGAAATTTACCGTTTTGATAAAAATTATAACCTCATAAAATTACTGAGGCTTCATATCGTTTATTGCACTCGGTAGATGTCCTTGGTACTGCATTTGGCCTCCTGCTTCAATATTTTTGGTAATAAGTAATATTTGTTTTATTTCCTTTGGTTAAGGCTTTCCTATTATTTGATTAACGAAATTCTAACCTCATAAAAATACTGAGGCTTCATTCCATGTTTTGCACTCAGAAGATGTCCTTGGTACTGAATTTGGCCTCCTGCTTCATTTTTTTTTTGGTAATAAGTACTTCTTGTTTTATTACTTTTAAATCATGGCTCACCCTATTATTTGACTATCAAAATTCTTACGTCATAAAAATACTGAGGCTTCATTCCATATATTGCACTCGGTATATGTCCTTGGTACTGGATTTGGCCTCCTGCTTCGATATTTTTGGTAATAAGTAATATTTGTTTTATTTCCTTTGGTTAAGGCTTTCCTATTATTTGATTAACGAAATTCTAACCTCATAAAAATACTGAGGCTTCATTCCATGTTTTGCACTCAGAAGATGTCCTTTGTACTGAATTTGGCCTCCTGCTTCATTTTTTTTTGTTTTTTGTTTTTTGTTTTTTGTTTTTTGTTGTTTTTTTTGGTAATAAGTACATGTACTTCTTCTTTTATTACTTTTAAATCATGGCTCAGCCTATTATTTGACTATCAAAATTCTTACGTCATAAAAATACTGAGGCTTGGTACTGGATTTTGTCTCCTGCTTCGATAATTTTGGTAAAGAGTATTTCTTGTTTTACTACTTTTGGATTCTGGCTTTTCATATTATTTGAATTTTATGGTGCTGCTGATAGGCTACTCCTTGAAACACGTGTATAGCATAACGAAATTTACTGTTTTTTATGCAACATCGGTAATTTTGTATTTTGCTGTCACTTTTATTTATCACGATGAAAACTGTAACTTCTTTCACGAGGCTTATAATTTTTGTTTTGTCCTGAGTTGAACAAATCGAGATGAGAGGAAATTCCACGTCTTACGTGAGAGGGAATAAGTTTGATTGAGACTTCAGTGAATTAAACTATTCACTTTCACTTATTTCTTTTGTATCAACAAGCTGTAGATTCAATGAGGCATGCTCGGTAGTGTACATATCCTTCTACTGCCAAAGAAAACAGTGGTTGGAAAACACTAAAGATGGGAGCTCTTTTATCTTTTACGACGTAAACATGGGAGAAAACTGGTATCAGACGCATTCGTTCATTATCGGGACTACCCTCCATACGGGCATTTTAATTATAAAAGAAAATTGAGCCGAAAGGTCCGTATTGTGCTTCATTCCTTTTTTAGAATACCAAACGATGGAATTTGACAAATTGTTGTTTTATGATTCCCTTTTTAAACCGTCGTTAGCTCTGATTACGGGAGGCATTCAGCATTCATTTGGTTACATAATTTTAGCATAGACATAAAGTTTAATTATTAATTTTCGGTAGTATAGTTTTCTTTTTGTACATGTGACGTCTGTCGTCATTAATTGCGCATATCTTGTGAGTTTTAATAAATTTAATTTTAACATTTCTCTTCAGAAATGAAGGATATTTTGATCTTGTTTGTAATTCTCGCCATTGGTGGGTGTCAAAGCGCCATTATAGATAGAGAGACTGACTTGACATCGAATGATGAAGACCCATTAAATTTACAAGAACAAGAAAGGGCTACTCTTGACGAAAGGTCAAATATGGATGATAGTGAGGATAATATAGACGATGACGATTTGGAAGATTCTAATGACATGGCAGAGAGGTCACTGAATGAAATTGGTAAGTTCTTCAAATGTAGAAATAGAATCGATAAGTATGCATATGTATGTTTTATAATGACGTGATTTGAATAGGGTTTTAAAAAGATATGATTAAATTTCTACCGATTTAATATTTTCTTTTATTTATCATGTGCAAAACGTTGTCAATTTCTGCAATTTTTGAAGCACAAACGCTATTTTCAGTGTGGGGAAAATGACAAAAGAAATGGAAAAATATAAATTTTGTACTTCAACCTACACCTTTTTAAATGTAAAAAATTATGATGTTTGCTGTCAACTTTATTTGCTTTTGTTTTCCTATATAAATATGAAATTTAAATATGGTTAATGATGGGTGATATTTCTGCCTGAATAATTATATTTCCACAAAGATAATGATATTTATGCAAATAAAATGATATTTCTGCAAGTATGCAAATGCTTCTACAAGTTAATTAATATTTTTTCTACATGTATAATTAAAGACCATACATATGTACAAATGTAAAGTAATAATTTTTTTCAAGTAAAATGACACTTCTGAACTTACAATGGCAAAAGATTACAATCGCATGCCACATATCCACAAGGGAACTGCACTAGAATAAAACACATAACAGTCCAGAAAAAAAATGAATGGGGTCTGTAAGTCTCGTCTAATTTTGAAACTTCCGGGACCAAAACTTGTACCCGGAAGTTGCATTTTAAACAAAAACATATGACGTTTCACGCAAAAAATTTGAACGTCATAATCCTGCAACGTCATATTTTGGCGGGAAACGTTTTCAAATTGCAATTTTATCGTGATTTCTCGGTGTCACATGACTAGACTTACAGACCCTATAACGATATGAACTCGGGATAGCCGAACTTGGTATCAGCAGTAGCAAAAGCTAGCGGTATGGTTACACCGGTTTGTTGGTATACCCAAGTCATGATAACTACTAATATATTGACTACGATAAATCGTTATTTCTTCCAGTTATGAGAAAAAATCCTTAAATTTGGTCTCATGTCATGCTTGGTCTCCAGAATTGGGGGGAAAATACGGGGGAATCAAGTAACCATTAACATTTTGCACGTGAAAGCAATAATTATTTCCTAAAAGGGGGTAATTTTAGTATATTTACACAAATTTTGGTATCATATATTAAAGAATTGATCTGATAATTATATAAAAATTGAAAAATACGCATGCTCAGCATTGAATTCTTCTAATAGTAAGGTAATTAAAAAAATCCACTAGATGATTATGAAATCAGAGAAATTTAAATTTTTATGATAATAATGCATTACAGAAAAATCAGACGAAATTGTCAAATAAGCTATGATAACTTTTAGAACTTGTTGTGCCTGTTTTCAATATATAATTATTTGTTTCTTAATATAATTCAAGGAAACACGGGCAACAGTAGAGGAGCAAGGAGAGCATACAGAAAAAGATTCAGGGCTTGTGCCCTCAAGTTTGGCATCAAGCCATTCAAGGCCTACAAAAAGTGTCGGAAAGAGTGCAGAAGTATGTTACTTTCTTATCTTGAATTTTTAATTTTAATAGAACACATCCGAGTTCTGGTATTAAGATTCACCAGTTGTTGTTTGTCGCCCTAAGTTAAAAAATGTCAGCCCCTATGTGACCAAGAATGTACTTCAAAAACATAATTTTGTGACGTTTTAGGCTCTATGACATATGATTTGACATGACAGGTTGAACATCTATTCATGGGATATTTGGATAAAATTGGCCTTAAACGTTTGTCCATGAGTCATTTCCGTGTTTTGTCTGAAAATAATCAGTTTACAACGTGTTAGCGATTTTTTTTGTTTGTTTTGGCCACTATCCTATATTTGTTTATACTTTAATGAAGGCTATTATGATTGCTAATTTTTCTTTAATAATATAACTTTACAGTAATTTGTTTTCCCCACCATATAAGTTCATTTGCTTGAGTTGCTATAATATTCCCAAACTTTATGTTTGCGGATTATTTAAAATGTAAGAATCAAAGGTTTAAAATAAACTTTTTCTGTTTCATGAGAATTTTGTATCCTGTTTCAGCATGCAAATTTTCATAATGCGATGTACCATATGAGAAAAAAATATCCTTAATTTATTTCTTGTACTTAATAAGGAACATCTTATATAATAATAATAATTAATAATATTATATAATAAGTAAATCTAAGAAAAAGTTAATTCTAATGCTTTGTATCCAAACAGGGGCAGGATTTGGCAGACGATGTAGATGTCGTAAACTGGTGAAAGTGGCCTTGAAACAATTGGCCAA
>MJUU01007718.1:0-36105 GCA_002080025.1 Modiolus philippinarum
GACCTTAATAATCAAACGAAATACAATAAGGTCTTTCCACAGTAGTGGGAAAGACCTTAATAATAATCAGAAGAATTACTATAAGGTCTTTCCCCTGAAAGGGAAAGACCTTAATAATAATAATAATTATAATAATAATAATCAGAAGAATTACTATAAGGTCTTTCCGACTGGAGTTGGGAAAGACCTTAATAATAATAATCGGAGGAATAACAGTAAGGTCTTTCACTGTGGTGAAAGACCTTAATAATAATCCGAAGAATTACAGTAAGGACTTTCACATGTGGTGAAAGACCTTAATAAAAAGTCAATTGTTCATAGAACAATTGCAAGTTCTTTCACCAGTTTTCACCATGATTACATGTTTGAGTTTCATTCTGTTGTCTATTTCAGTTCAAAATGTTGTGTAAACAAAAGTTCTGATCTTTATTAGTCTTTTGCTCAACGGTTGCTAAGGACTTTTTCGAAAAAATAGCTTGTTGCTAAGGACAGGAAAGTCACTTCCGGTTGGCAATGTCATTTATTTCCTTTTTACAACATTACGAAACTTTTTGCCTAATGTTGCTAAGGTCTTTATGGGGAAAAAACGTTGTTACTAAGGATCTTGACCTTTGACCTTGACCCATTTTTTGGACAAGTTTAACTTAAAATTTGTTGTTCTTAGAGTTTCTTAATATCTTTCATAGTTTTTGACATATAAGCAAAAAACATTAAATCGGACCCCAAAAAACAGTTTTTTGGGCCCAGATCCAAAACGAATGGTCCAATTATTTTGGACCCATGTTCCAAATATAGATCTTAATAAGACTAATATTTTCTCCAATACATTTAATCAGCTATCTATTACGGTTTCCAAGTTTATCCACTAAGAAGATTCAAGGTCAAAGGTCAAGGTCAGAATCCACCTTTGACATTTACTTCATTTTAAGGGTCAAGTCTTGTCATGAACAATGGTGAAGGTTTCAGGTCTCTACAACTTATCGTTTGGGAGTATTTAGCATTAACGGAAACTCAAAATCTCTTCAAGGGCAATAACTCATATAAAAAGTCGTCGAATCTTTTTGGACCAAATGCAACAAAGTTGCGTCTCATGAAGATGAACATTTTTCTCTTTACATTTATTCAGCTATCTATTACGGTTTCTGAGTTTATCCACACACAAGGTCAAATGTCACGGTCAAAGGTCACCGATCACTATCAACCTGGTACTCAAATTGAAGGTCTCTTCGCACTGATCACATTTAATACCATTGTTTACTATATTATGTGTAAGCATTTAAAAGTTATTCGCTAAAAACCGATTAACCGAAACGCGTCAAGGGCTATAACTCAAAAACGGTTAGTATAAGAGTTTTCATCTGTTTGTATCAAATGAAGATCTCAATGAGAGGAGTATTTTTCCAATATAATGTTTTCAGAAATTTTTTATACTTTTCGATATATTCCGAAAACAAAAATTTGAATGGCGGCCATTTTGAAAATGGTGGACAATTTTTTTTTACCCCAGATTTGTAATCAAGACCATAAAAGCTACCAGGAAACAAAATTTGGTGGAAATCCGATAACCTTGAAAAATTTGCATAATTAGGGGTCAAAAACGCGTAACCGGGGTCGCCATCCAAAATTTTTTTTCGCATGACAAATCATCCTGAGGACGAGTCGAACATTTTCCCCAATTCAGAATTTTGATACCGCTTACGGTTTGGGAGGAAATCTGCACACAAGTTAAACCGTGATTGGGGAGATAACTCAGTTACTAAAAATATAATTTGTTCGCAGGGTGAGTTTTGAGGTCCCACCCTGGAACCCAGCTACCACTCTAAGTTTGGTTAGAAATGTCGCGTAGTTTTTTGTCATTGGGGTTACGGATGAAAAAAAATAATAATAATAATAAAAGGTCAGTTGTTCAGAGAACAGTTGCAAGGTCTTTCACCAGTTTTCACCATGATAACATGATTGGGTTTGATTTTAATGTGTATTTCGGTCAAAAATGTGATGTAAACAAAAGTTCTGACCTTTATTTGTCTTTTGCTAAACGGTTGCTAAGGACTTTCACGAAAATTAGCATGTTGCTAAGGACATGAAAGTCACTTCCGGTTGGAAATGTCATTTATTTCCTCATTTTTTAATGCAAATAACATTGTTGCTAAGGACCTTGACTTTTGACCTTGACCCCATTTTGTCGGCCATTTTGAACTGAACATTTTATCTTCTTATAGTTTCTTTGTACCTTTAATAGTTTTTGAGATATTAGCAAAAAACCCTAAATTCGGACCTCCAAAAATGGTTTTTGGGCCCTACGTCCAAAACCAATGGCCCAATTATTTTGGACCCAATGTACCAAATGTAGATCTCAATAAGACTAATATTTTATCAATTACATTTAATCAGCTATCTAGTACGGTTTCCGACTTTATCCACTAACAAGGTTCAAGGTCAGAATTCACCTTTGACCTTGACATCATTTTGAAGGTCAAGTCTTGTCATGAACAATGGTGAAGGTTTCAGGTCTCTTCCACTAATTGTTAGGGAGTATTTAGCATTAACGGAAACTCAAAATCTTTCAAAGGGCAATAACTCATATAAAAAGTCATAGAAACTTTTTGGACAAAATGTAACAAAGTCGCGTCTCGCGAAGATGAACATTTTTCTCATTACATTTCTTCACCTATCTATTACGGTTTCTGAGTTTATCTGCATACAAGGTCAAAAGTCACGGTCAAAGGTCACCGATGACCTTCAACCTGGTACTCAAATTGAAGCTCTCTTCGCACTGATCCCTTTAAATATATATGTTTACGATATTATCTGTAAGCGTTTAAAAGTAATTCGCAAAAAATGATTTACCGAAACGCGTCAAGGGCTATAACTCAAAAACAGTAAGTCGCACAGTTTCCATGTTAATGTATCAAATGTAGGTCTCAATGAGAGGAGCATTTTTCCAATATAATGTTTTCAGAAATTTTTTATCGTTTTTGAGATATTCCGAAAACCAAAATTGAATGGCGGCCATTTTGAAAATGGCGGATGGAAAAAAACTCTAGACCCCAGATTAGAAATCAGGACCATGAAAGCTGGACACCAAATTTGGTGGAAATCCGATAACTTTGAGAAATTTGCATATTTAGGGGTCAAAAACGCGTAACCGGGGTCGCGACGCAAAAAAAATTTTTTGCCTGACAAATCTTCATGAGGATGAATCGAACATTTTCCCCCATTCAGAATTTTGATATCTATTACGGTTTACGAGGAGATCTGAACACAAGATAAACAGTGTTCGGGGAGATAACTTCGTTACTAAAATAGATCGATACGTGGCCCTCGGTTTGGAAATCCAAATGTTAGACCGAATTATCTCACCAAGTATCGAAGTGATATGTCGCGTAGTTTTTTGTCATCGGTGGCGGAAAGAATAATAATAATAACTAGATTTGCAATTGCAAGCAATAGCTGATGTCGCCCCTGGCAGCCAATTCGATGATTCCATCTTGTTTGCAGCGTCAAAATCTACCTAGAAATCAATTTTCGTTGAAATCGGACAAAGCTGAAATTTTGACGCATTTTTGGTGGCCATCTTGGAAATGGCGGCCATTTTGAAAAAAATTTTGGCATAAATTCCTTCGTCTCATTTTATTGAACATCTTTGTAAAATTTGAAGAAATTCTGCAAAGCAGTTCCAGAGATATTGAATCCTCGGTTTTTTTAACGTAAAATGGCGGCCATCTTGGAAATGGCGGCCATTTTGAAAATTTTATCACCTTCATAACTTCACATGGTGTTCCAACTTTGTGCCAAGTATCAAGTGATTTGGTTCAGGCATCTCTGAGTAAAGCTCTGGACAAAATTATTGGAAGTAAAATAATAAAGAAACCGGAATAATAATAATAACTAGTATTACTTGTGTTTGGATGCAAACACAAGAAGTCTCCCAAACGAACTTCCATATCAGAATTCAAAGGCTTTAGATGGGATCCACAGATTTTAAACAACCTTCCTGTCAATTTCATGCAATTCTGAGCACTTGGATTTTCCCGCCTTTTTACCGTTTCCATGGCAACGGTCGCCATTTTGAAGTCTTGGACACCGGAACCAAATTGTACACTTGTTAGGCAACCTTCCTATAAAATTTCATCCAATTCTGAGCACTTTGATTTTCCCGCCTTTTTTTGTTACCATTTTTATGGCACCGGTTGCCGTTTTGAAGTCTTGGAGACCGGAAACCCATTCCACACATGTTAGACAACCTTCCTATAAAATTTCATCAAATTCTGAGAGCTTTTTTTGGTGTTTTCATGGTAACCGGTGCCATTTTCAAAATTCCAAGACTTGAAAGCACATCTTGGGATAAGGTTCTATCATCATGTGAAGTTTCGTCAAGATTGGATCACTGGTGTCCGAGAAATTTGGTGGACAAAGTCGCGGCGGAAAACGGAAGAAAAATAATAATAATAAAATAATAATAATAAAATTAAGAAACACAGCAAAAACAATAAGTCTCCCAAAACTTCGTTTGGGAGACTTAATAATAATAATAATAATAAAAAGAAACACAGCAAAAACAATAAGTCTCCCCAAACTTCGTTTGGGAGACTTAATAACAAAGAAACGGACCAATAACAATATGTCTCCCCGACATTCGTCTGGGGCGACATAATTAAAAAGTCAATTGTTCAGAGAACAATTGCAAGGTCTTTCACCAGTTTTCATCATGATTACATGTTATTATTTTGATTTTATTGTCAATCCTTGTCGAAAATATGATGTAAACAAAAGTTTTAAACTTTTTCAACTACATTTAATCACCTATCTCTTACCTTTTTTGGTGATTTTACTGAAAAAATCCCAAAAATTGGCTATGACCTTGACTTCTGACCTTGATGACATCTGACCTTGTGCTCAAAATGAAGGTCTCTTCTTACTGAGTAATTTGATATGTTACTTGACTATTCTATCTGTAACAGTTTAGAACTTATATGTGAAAACCCATTTTCCGAAACGCGTCAAGAGCAATAACTCTCTAGGGAGTCATCAGAGAGCTTCGGTCCAAATGAAACAAATATAGCCCTTGACATGATGAACATTTTTTCTGATATACTTTTTCAGCTATCTTTTATGGTTTCTGAGTTTATCCCCTAACAAGGTCAGAGGTCAAGGTCAAAGGTCACCGATGACCTTCAACCTGGTACTCAAATTGAAGGTCTTTCTTACTGATCACTTTAAACATATATGTTTACTATATTATCTGTAAGCGTTTAAAAGTTATTCGCAAAAACCCGATTTACGGAAACGCGTCAAGGGCTATATCTCAAAAACGGTTCATCGCAGTGTTTCGCGCCTATTGAATAAAATGTAGATCTCAATGAGAAGAACATTTTTGTCATATAATGTTTTCAGAATTTTTTTATCTTTTACGAGATATCGCGAAAACAAAATTTGAAATGGCCGCCATTTTGAAAATGGCGGACGAAAAAATTTTTTTTACCCGGATTTGTAATCAGGACCATGAAAGCTACCTGGAAACCAAATTTTATCAAAATCCAATAACTTTGAGAAATTTGCATATTTAGGGGTCAAAAACGCGTAACCGGGGTCGCGACCAAAAAAATTTTTTACGTGATAATTCATCCTTAGGATGAATCAAACATTTTCTCCCATTCAGAATTTTGATATCGGTTATGGTGTCGGAGGAGATCTGCTAACAAGGTTTTTCGGTGTCGGGCAGATAACTCCGTTACTATAAATAGACCGACATGGTTGCGTCGGTTTTGAGATCCCACAATGATGTCGATTCATCATACCAAGTATCGAAATGATATGTCGCGTAGTTTTTGGGCAGCGATTTGTGGCTGAAGACAAAGAATAAAAATAATCCGAAGAATTACAATAAGGTCTTTAACTGTGGTGAAAGACTTTAATAATAATAATCAGAAGAATTACAATAAGGTCTTTCACTGTGGTGAAAGACCTTAATAATAATAATAATCAGAAGAATAACTTAAGGTCTTTCACTGTTTAACCCCGTTTTATGGGTATCCATCATCCTGTGAAGTTTCATAAAGATCGGAAAAACTACCGGACAAGTTCAGTGGCGAGGAAGAGGGAAGAAAAAACAAGTAATAACTGTGTTCGCAAGCGAAACACAAAAGTCTCCCAAACGAACTCCCAAATCGGATACTAAGGCATTACGAGACTCCCCTTTGACGAAAAATTGGGTAGGGGTTTACCCTCATAACCCATGTAATACATATATCTCATAATTCCTTTATTTAATCAGAAAACCTGATTTTTCAACAACAAAAATAATAATTTCTGGTTTTGTTTTTATGACAACCAAGTGTTCTTTTGTCCATTGCAACCAATTTCAGACCCTTTCGAAACAAAAATTGGGCAGGGGTTCCCCTTAAAAGCTATGTAATACATATTTCTCAAACTTCCTTCTTTTTTATCAGAAAACCTGATTTTTCCCCAAAAAAATGCTTTTGGTTTTGTTTCCATGGCAACCAAATGCTCTTTTGTCCATTACATCCAATTTCAAATCTCTTTCCAAAGGAAATTTAGGCAGCGGTTCCCCTTATAACCTATGTAATACATATTTCTCAAAATTCCTTTTTTTATGAGAATACTTAATTTTTCAACAAAAAAATACGTTTCTAGTTTTTTTTCCATGGCAACAAAGTGCTCCTTTGTCCATTGCACCCAATTTCAGACCCTTTCCAAAAAAATTTGGGCAGGGGTTCCCCTAACAAGCTGTGTAATACATATTTCTCAAAATTCCTTCTTTTTTATCAGAAAACCTGATTTTCCCCAAAAATATGCTTTTGGTTTTGTTCCATACCAACCGAATTCTCTGTGTCCATTATATCCAATTTCAGATCTCTTTCAAAAGAAAATTTGGGAAGGGGTCCCCCTTATAACCTATTTAATAAATATTTCTCAAAATTCTCTTTTTTATGAGAAAACTCAACAAAGAAAATTCATTTCTGGTTTGTTTCCATGGCAACAAAGTGCTCTTTTGTCCATTACACCCAATTTCAGACTCTTTCCAAAAAAAATTGAGCAGGGGTTCCCCTTATAATCTAAGTAATACATATTGCTGTAATTAAAATACTATTATCAACAGAAACTACTATTTTCTCAAAATTTCCATTTTTTGGATGGTTTCCATGGCAACGGTAGTTATTTGGAAATTTCGAATGCTGTGGAACCATTTCTTACATGACCCTAACCTTTCTGATGAAGTTTCATGGAGCTAGTTTTTGAGAAACAGTAAAAAAAATGGTGAAGAACTTTCAAAATTTCAATTTCTCAATGGTTACTATAGGACTACCCCACCTCTTTTTGATACCCCAAAAAGTACCCTTAATGGACCCCCTTTTGAAAAATTTTTGATGATTCGACATCTAGATACATGGGGCCATTAATATGCCAAGTTTGAAACCTCTAGGTCTAATGGTCTATAAGATCTGCTTCGGACAAGTTCATTGGGACGAGAAGAAAGAAAGATGGAAGAATAATAATAACGAGTGATGATATGTTTGCATGCAAACACAAATCACCCAAACCAGATTCCATGCTCAATTGCTGTTAGAAAAATTGTGTTTATATTTATTACAAATGATTGTAATAATGTGTTCTGAAATATTGTTTTCATTTCTTATTCTTAAACTCATCATTTTTCTTCTATCAGTGCTATTAGTGCTTTGATTCACAGGTCAAAATATTTCTGGATTGCATCAGAAAGAAAGTTGTGTCATAATATTTCATTATTAATTCATCGATGAAACCAACATAATATGCATATTTATTGATACTTTAACATGAAATAAAGTGATGCAGGTGTGACCTTGACCTTTGACCTTGACCTCATTTTGAAGATCCTGTCTTCCTGAACATTTTTCATGTTGAATGTCTTTTGGTATCTTCAATGGTATTTGAGCTTTAAGCAAAATACCCCAAAATTGGACATCAAAATCGGTTTTTGGTCCATTGGTCCAAAACAGTTTGGTCCAATAACTTTGAACCCGATGTAACGAATGTAGATCTGAACAAGACACACATTTTTGCAATTGCATGTTATCAGCTATCTATTACGGTTTATGAGTTAATTCAATAAAAAGATCTAGGGTCAAAGTTCAAAGTGACCAATGACCTTTGACCTTTGCATTTTTATATGTAACACATATCACCTAAGTTGAATGGAAAAGGTTTCAAGTTTCTATCTCTTTCCGCTTTCGAGAAAAAGCATGTTTAAAGATATGGTGAAATTTTCAAGGGGCATAACTCATGAACGTTTCATCGAAGGGTTTCGGTCCAAATGTAACAAATGTCCGCCATGACCAAACAAACAGTTTTGTCTTTATATTTAATCAGCTATCTTTTATGGTTTCTGTGTTATACCAATAAGAAGGTTTGAGGTCAAAGTTCAAAGTGACCAATTACAGTGATCATTGTGAAAAGTCCAAGACCTTTTCGCACATCTTTGGGTTGGTATCTACAATGGTCCCAAGTTTCATAAAGTTTGGTCCACCAATTTCTGAAAAAATGTTTGGACAATGTTCGAAAAATCATTGAGGAATAATAATAATAAAAACGAGTGATGATATGTTTGCATGCAAACATAAGTCACTCAAACCAGATTCCATACTCAATTGCTCTTTGAAAGAATGTTGTAAATTTATCACCAATGATTGAAATAATGTTTTCGGAGTTAATTGTTTTTTATTCCTCATATCAGAATTAGTGTTTTAAATCTCATTATGTTTTAACAATCAGTGCTTGTATTGCTTTGATTCGCAGGTTAAAATATTTTCTTTATTGCGTCAGAAAGGAAGTTGCATCATAATGTTCTCATTATTGATTCATCAATGAAACCAACATTCCAAGCCTAATATGTGTATTAATTGATACTTTAACGTGATATAAAGTTTTTGGGCTGTGACCTTGACATTTGACCTTGTCCTTATTTTGAAGGTTGCATCTTCCTGAACATTTGGTATGTTGAATGTCTTTATGTAACTTCAATAGTATTTGAGCTATACGCAAAAACCCTAAAATTGGACACCAAAATCTTTTTTCGGTCCATAGACCAAAAACGGTTGGTCCAATAATTTTGGACCAATGCAATAAATGTAGATCACTGGCAACCATGATTATTTTGAACTTTCTTATCAATAACGATCAATTTTAAAATCCCTTGGAAAAAAAATTTGGACAGGGGTTCCCCCTAGAACCTATATAATACATATATCTCAAAATTCCTTCTTTTTCATCAGAAAACCTGATTTTTCTATAAAAAAAGTTTCTGATGTTGTTTCCATGGAACCCAAATGCTCTTTTGACCATAACACCCAATTTCAGAAATCTTACAGAGGAACATTTGGGCAGGGGTTCATCTTATAGCCTATATATAACATATTCTTCAAAATTCCTACTTTTTTATCAGAAAAAACTATTTTTCATAAAAATAAGGTTATGGTTTTGATTCCATGGCAACCAAATGCTCTTTTGTCATTACACATAATTTCAGACACTTTCCCCAAAAAAATTGGGCAGGGGTTCCCTTTAATACTTTAATACCTGTGTATAACATATTTATCAAAATTCCTTCTTTTTTATCAGAAAACCCTATTTTTCATAAAAATAGGGTTATGGTTTTGTGTCCATGACGACCAAATGCTCTTTTGTCATTACGCATAATT
The DNA here is from genome assembly GCA_002080025.1 of Modiolus philippinarum. NCBI lineage: Eukaryota > Metazoa > Mollusca > Bivalvia > Mytilida > Modiolidae > Modiolus > Modiolus philippinarum. The sequence goes on from MJUU01007718.1 coordinate 9,699, forward strand.
TCAGATACTTTCCCAAAAAAATTTTGGGCAGGGGTTCCCCTTAATAACTATGCAATACATAGTTCTCAAATTCCTTCTTTTTTACCAGAAATCAAATTTTTAAAAACAAATTAAGGTTCTGGTTTTGCTTCCATGGCAACCAAATGCTCTTTCGTCATTACACATAATTTCAGACACTTTCCCAAAAATATTTGGGCAGGGGTTCCCCTTAATACCTTTGTAATACATATTTCTCAAAATTCCTTCTTTTTAACAGAAAACCAAATTTTTCAAAAATTAAGGTTCTGGTTTTGTTTCAATGGCAACCAGATGCTCTTTTGTCATAACGCATAATTTCAAACCCTTCCCCCCCCAGGATGTTATTCATGCAACATTGGCATACTCAACACACATTTAGCGTGTTTGAGTTAATTTGCTGCGAACATAGACAAAAGTTGACAATTTTAAGGAAAATTTGTTGGGGAAGGGGTAAGATTCTCGGTATTTTGAGTCACATAAAACACTTCTTGTTTTTCTTAACAATGTTTTCAGACTACTAATGTATCGCTTAGAACAATTAATTGGCATATCTGCAGATATATCCTCCAGATTTGGGATATATAACGATTTAACAGTGAAATTTTGGCAAATCTGAAATTTTGAAAATTCCCATTTTTCATCAATTTTAGGAAAAATATTGAGTTTAAGTCAACAAATGGCTGTTAAAATACGAAATCACGGTATAATTTATGAAACATATATAACACACATTTTGCATGTTCTGGTTAATTTTATGCTTCCATAGACAAAAAATATCAATTTTACAGTAAATTTGTTGGGGTAGGGGTAAGTTTTATTGATGTATTACATAAGAATGGCCATTATTTGTTGTAAAGTTGTAAAGCACATATAATAAGCTTTGATTTGATACCTACTTTAAATGATATTTGTTTACTAAAAAGTAATATTGGACAAAAGAATGACAAAACTTAGTCAAAATCGGAAATATTCAAAGATCCATTTATTTGGCCTATTTGAATATAAAACTTTGGTCTTTAAGAATATGTTAACATTATGTTAACATGTTTTATATTCAAGAAAATAGATTGAAAAACTGAAAACAATTTTCAGAATTCGGAATCGAGATGCACTTTGGGTTCTTTAGACCATCAAACTTACGCAATTTCAATGAAAATATCTAAATTTTCCTCAATATTTCATAGGGGTAGGGGTAGGGGTACGTTTAATGGCGCTATGGAACGTATTTGGCATTGAAAAATTTGGGTTCTTTGTAAAGCTTATACAATAAGCAATAATTTGATGCATCATTTTTATAACTAGGAAGCATTTGGTCAATATTTTGAAGCAACTGAAAGAAAAACTTGAACGAAAAACGAAATTTTCCTAAATTTCGGTAGGTGGGTCTAAAAATGGGCCCTATTCCACCAGTGCGTGCAGGTTATGCTCGTGTAAACATGTTTTATTTTGAAGAGGGGATGTATGCGGACTTAAAAAAATGGGTGGAGTTGGGAAGTGGGGGATGCACCGGGGTTATTCCAGCCCATGGGCTATTTCTCACATTAAAAACACCTGTCCTATGAAGTTTCATGGCGCTAGAATTAAAAGTTTCTGAGATAAAGTGAGAAATATGTTGAAAATATCCAAAATTTCATTTTCCGATAGGGTTAACATTGGCGACCCCACCCCTTTTTGAACCCCGTATATGCACCCTTAATAAACCCCCTTTGGAAAAATTTTTGTGTGTTGCACAACTAGATATATGGGGCCAACTTCCCACAAAGTTTCAAAGTTCTAGGTCTGGGGGTCTCTGAGATCCGCTTCGGACAACATCATCCGGACGAGAAAAAAAAAAGAAAGAAGAACTAGATTTGCAATTGCCAGCAATAGCTGTCGCCCGAGACGTCCAAGTCGATGATTCCATCTTGTTCGCAAAGTTAAAATCTACCTAGAAATCAATCTTCGTTGAAATAGGACAATGTTAAAATTTTGACGTATTTTGGCGGCCATCTTGAATATGGCGGACATTTTGCACAATTTTTTCACATGAATTCCTTCCTTTCATCTTTTTAAACATTAATAAAAAAATATGAAGAAATTCTGCCATTCAGTTCCTGATTTATTAAATCCTCAATATTTTGATGTAAAATGGCGGCCATCTTGAAAATGGCTGCCATTTTGAAATTTTTTGTTTGTGCATGCCCATCTTCTCATAGTGGTTCAACTTTGTGCCAAGTATGAATGAATTCTGTCCAGGCATCTTTGAGAACGAAGCCGGACAAAAATCATTCGAAGAAAATAAAAGTGAAAGCAATAACAATACTAGATTTGCAATTGCAAGCAATAGCTGATGTCGCCCCTGGCAGCCAATTCGATGCTTCCATCTTGTTCGCAGTGTCAAAATCTACCTAGAAATCATTTTTCGTTGAAATCCGACAACGTTGAAATTTTGACGTATTTTGGCGGCCATCTTGGAAATGGCGGCCATTTTGAAAATAAAAATATTAAAACGCACATCTTCATATAGTGATCCAACTTTGTGTCAAGTTTCATGAACTTCTGATCATGAATGGCTGAGTAATAGACAACTTTTGGCTGGAATAATAATAATAATAATAATAACTAGTATTAATTGTGTTTGGATGCAAACACAAGAAGTCTCCCAAACGAACTCCCATATCAGAATTCAAAGGCTTTAGATGAGCTCCACAGATTTTAAACAACAATCCTATCAAATTTCATTCATTTCTGAGCACTTTGCATTTTCCCGCCTTTTTTTCTGTTTCCACGGGAACGGTCAACAATTTGAAGTCTTGGAGACCGGAACCCAATTCTACACATGTTGAACAACCTTCCTGTAAAATTTGATCAAATTCTGAGCACATTGGTTTTCCCGCCTTTTTTACCATTTCCATGAAACCGGTGGCCATTTTGAAGTCTTGGAGGCCAGAACTAAATTCTATACATGTTAGGCAACCTTCCTATAAAATTTCATCCAATTCTGAGCACTTTGATTTTCCCGCCTTTTTTGTTACCATTTTTTTGGGCACCGAATGTCATTTTGAAGTCTTCGAGACCAGAAACCCATTCTACACATGTCAGACAACCTTCCTATAAAATTTCATCAAATTCTGAGAACTTTGATTTTCCCGCCTTTTTTTGCTGTTTTCATGGTAACCGGTGATATTTTCAAAATTCCAAGACTAAAAAGCACATCGTGGGATAAGGTTCTATCATAATTTGAAGTTTCGTAAAGATTGGATCACAGGTTTCCGAGAAATTTGGTGGACAAAGTCGCGGCGGAAAACGGAAGAATAATAATAATAACTAGTATTAATTGTGTTTGGATGCAAACACAAGAAGTCTCCCAAACGAACTCCCATATCAGAATTCAAAGGCTTTAGATGAGATACACAGATTTTAAACATCCTTCCTGTTAAATTTCATTCAATTATGAGCACTTGGGATTTTCCCGCCTTTTTACAGTTTCCATATCAACGGTCATCATTTTGAAGTCTTGGAGACAGGAACCCAATTGTTCACATGTGAGGCAACCTTCCTGTAAAATTTCGTCCAATTCTGAGCACTTTGATTTTCCCGCTTTTTTTACCGTTTCCATGGCAACGGTTGCCATTTTCAAGTCTTGGAGTCCAGAACCCAATTGTAAACATGCTAGGCAACTCAACCAATTCTGAGCACTTTGATTTTCCCGCCTTTTTTACCGTTTCCATGGCAACTGTCGCCATTTTGAAGTCTTGGAGACCGGAATCCAATTCTACACATGTAAGGCAACCTTCCTATAAAATTTCATCCAATTCTGAGCACTTTGATTTTCCCGCCTTTTTTACCGTTTCCATGGCAACGGTCGCCATTTTGGAAATTCCGAAAACTTTAGGATCAACTTTGGGTCCATGTCTATCATATCATGAAGTTTCATGAAGTTTGGGTCACTGGTCTCTGAGATATCGTGCGGACAATTTGGAGGCGGAAAACGGAAGAAGAAAAATAATAATAAGAATAAAAATTTATAACTGTATCAGGATGCTGATACAAAAGTCTCCCAAACGAACTCCCAAATCAGAAATCCGGGCTAAAAATCACTTCCACACATCGTAGGCAGCCTGTCTGTTGAGTTTCATTCGATTCTGAGCACTTTCAATTTTCCCGCCTTTTTACAGTTTCCATATCAACGGTCATCATTTTGAAGTCTTGGAGACAGGAACCCAATTGTTCACATGTAAGGCAACCTTCCTGTAAAATTTCATCCAATTCTGAGCGCTTTGATTTTCCCGCCTTTTTTACCGTTTCCATGGCAACTGTCGCCATTTTGAAGTCTTGGAGACCGGAATCCAATTCTACACATGTAAGGCAACCTTCCTATAAAATTTCATCCAATTCTGAGCACTTTGATTTTCCCGCCTTTTTTACCGTTTTCATGGCAACGGTCGCCATTTTGGAAATTCCGAAAACTTTTGGATCAACTTTGGATCCATGTCTATCATGTCATGAAGTTTCATGAAGTTTGGGTCACTGGTCTCTGAGAAATCGTGCGGACAATTTGGAGGCGGAAAACAGAAGAAGAAAAATAATAATAAGAATAAAAATTAATAACTGTATCAGGATGCTGATACAAAAGTCTCCCAAACGAACTCCCAAATCAGAAATCCGGGCTAAAAATCACTTCCACACATCGTAGGCAGCCTGTCTGTTGAGTTTCATTCGATTCTGAGCACTTTCAATTTTCCCGCCTATTTCTGTTTCCATGGCAACAGATGCAATTTTGAAGTCTTGCAAACCAATTCCTCGTGACATAAGCAAACTACCTGTAAATTTTCATCCAATTCTGAATACTTTGATTTTCCCGCCTTTTTTGCCGTTCCCATGGCAACAGGTGCAATTTTGAAGTCTTGGACACCAGAAACCAATTCCCCATGTCCTAAGTAACCTTCCTGTAAAATTTCATCAAATTCTGAGCACTTTCATTTTCCCACCTTTTTGCCGTTTCCATGGCAACCGGTGCCAATCTGAAGTCTTAGAGACCAGAAACCAATTCCCTATGTCTTAAGTAACCTTTCTGTAAAATTTCATCCAATTCTGAGCACTTTAATTTCCCGCCTTTTTTGCCGTTTCCATGGCAACCGGTGCCATTTTGAAAATTCCGAAACTTTCTTGCACCATTCCAGATAAGGGCCTATCTTGCTATGAAGTTTGGTCAAGATCCGACCACTAGTCTCTGAGAAAATGCGCGGACAAAATTTTGGCGGAAAGACAAGAAGAACAAGAATAACTAGATTTGCAATTGCAAGCAATAGCTAATGTCCCCCCTGGCAGCCAATTCGATGCTCCCATCTTGTTCGCAGCGTCACAATCTACCTAGAAATCAATTTTCGTTGAAATCGGACAACGTTGAAAATTTGACGTATTTTGGCGGCCATCTTGGAAATGGCGGCCATTTTGAAAATTTTTTCGGTAACCTGCACTTCTCGTTATGGTGATCTAACTTCCTGCCAAGTTTCATTTCCTTACATCAAACCGTTTTCTCAAAATAGTCCGGACAAAAATGTGTGGAAGAACAATAATAAAAATAACTAGATTTGCAATTGCAAGCAATAGCTGATGTCGCCCCAGACGTCCTAGTCGATGATTCCATCTTATTCGCAGCGTCAAAATCTACCTAGAAATCAATTTTCGTTGAAATCCGACAAAGTTGAAATTTTTACGTATTTTGGCGGCCATCTTGAATACGGCGGACTTTTTGCAAAATTTTTTCGCATGAATTCCTTCCTCTCACTTATTAAACATTAATACAAAATATGAACAAATTCTGCAATTCAGTTCCTGATTTATTGAATCCTCAATATTTTGACGTAAAATGGCAGCCATCTTGAAAATTTTTGTTAGTGCATGCACATCTTCTCGTGGTGGTTCAACTTTGTGCCAAGTATGAATGAATTCTGTCCAGGCATCTTTGAGAAAATAGCCGGACAAAAATCATTTGAAGAAAATAAAAGAGAAAAGCAATAACAATACTAGATTTGCAATTGCAAGCAATAGCTGATGTCGCCCCTGGCAGCCAATTCGATGCTTCCATCTTGTTCGCAGCGTCAAAATCTACCTAGGAATCAATTTTCGTTGAAATCGGACAAAGTTGAAATTTTGACGTATTTTGGCGGCCATCTTGGAAATGGCGGCCACTTTGAAAAATTTTTTGGTACCCTGCACTTTTCATTATAATGATCTAACTTCCTGCCAAGTTTCATTTCCTTACATCAAACCGTTTTCTCAAAATAGTCCGGAAAAAAATGTGTGGAAGAACAATAATAATAACTAGATTTGCAATTGCAAGCAATAGCTGATGTCGCCCCTGGCAGCCAATTCGAAGCTCCCATCTTGTTCGCAGTGTCAAAATCTACCTAGAAATCAATTTTCGTTGAAATCGGACAATGTTGAAATTTTGACGTATTTTGGCGGCCATCTTGGAAATGGCGGCCATTTTGAAAGTGTTTGGTGGTGCATGCACATCTTCTCATAGTGGTCCAACTTTGTGCCAAGTATCAATCAGTTCTGTTGAAGCATCTCAGAGAAAATCAACGGACAAAAATAGGTGGAAGAAAGAAACAATAATGAATAAAAATAATAACTTAATAATAAAGAAACGGGCAAAGAACAATATGTCGTCCCGACTACGTCAGGGGCGACATAATAATAAGAATTGAGTAAAAACAATAAGTCTCCCCAAACTTCGTTTGGGAGACTTAATAATAACAAGTTATAACTGTGTTCGCAAGCGAAACACAAAAGTCCCATATCGGATTCCGCATCATTATAAAACCCCCTTTCAAAAAAAATTTGAGCAGGGGTTCCCCCTATAATTTACTTCAAACATAGAGTTGAAATCAAAACAAAACACACAGCAAAAAAAAACATGTTTTTCTCAAAATTACAGCTCTCTGGCTTGGTTTCCATGGCAACCAAATGCTCGATTATCCATTAAAACCCATTTGATACCCTGTTTCAAAAAAAAATTTGGGCAGGGGTTCCCCTTATTATCTAAGTAATACATATAGCTGTAATAGAAATACAAAAAAAATTTGAGCAGGGGTTCCCCTTGTATATAGATGAAATCAAAACATAACACAGAGCAAAAAACATGTTTTTCTCATAATTATAGCTTTCTGGCTTGGTTTCCATGGCAACCAAATGCTCCAGTATACATTAAAACCCATTTGATACCTTGTTTCAAAAAAAAATTGGGCAGGGGTTCCCCTTATTATCTAAGTAATACATATAGCTGTAATAAAAATAAAATTATCAACAGTAAATACGATTTTCTCAAAATTTCAATTTTTTGGTATGGTTTCCATGGCAACCATAATATTTTTGAAATGCCCAATACTGTAATTCTTTGTCTTACATCACATACAACCTTTCAATGAATTTTGACGGAGTTAGGTATAATAGTTTTTGAGATACGGTGAAAACATTCAAAATGAAATTTACTATAGGACGACCCCACCCCTTTTTGACGCCCCCTAAAGTACCTTTAATGGACCCCCTTTGAAAAAAATTTAGGTGTTTGCACATCTAGATACAGGGGGCTAATATGCTACCAAGTTTGAAAGCTCTAGGTCTTATGGTCTCTGAGATTTTCAATGGACAAGTTCATTGCGACGAGAAGAAAGGGAAAGAAGAATAATAACTAGATTTGCAATTGCAAGCAATAGCCGATGTCACCCCAGACTCCCAATTCGATGATTCCACCTTCTTCGCAACCTCAAAATCTACCTAGAAATCAACTTTCATTGAAATCGGACAAAGTTGAACTCTTTACGCATTTCGGCAGCCATCTTGGGAATGGCGGCCATTTTGAAAATTTTTGTCGCACAGATTCCTTCCTCTTATCTTACTGAACATTTATACAAAATATGAAGTAATTCCTATAAGCAGTTCCTGAGATATAGAATCCCCAATTTTTCAACGTAAATTGTCGGCCATCTTGGAAATAGCAGCCATTTTTAATTTTTTTTTCGTAAAAAAACTCATCTCCTTATATTGATCTAACTTCATGCCAAGTTTCATTTGATTACATCCAGGCATTAAAAAATAATCGATCGGACAAAAATCATTGGAAAAATAATAAAAAGAAGAATAATAATCAGAAGAAACGTAGAATAACAACATGTCACCCCGACTACGTCTGGGGTGACATAACTAGTATTAATTGTGTTTGGATGCAAACACAAGAAGTCTCCCAAAAGAACTCCCATATCAGAATTCAAAGGCTTTAGATAAGATCCAAAGGTTTTAAATAACCTTCCTGTCAAATTTCATTCAATTCAGAGCACTCTAGATTTTCCCGCCTTTTTACCAGTACCATGGCAACGGTCGCCATTTTGAAGTCTTGGCGACCGGAACCCAAATGTACACATGTTATGAAACCTTCCTGCAAAATTTCATCCAAATCTGAGCACTTTGATTTTCCCGCCTTTTTACGATTTCCATGGCACCAGTCGCCATTTTGAAGTCTTGGAGACCAGAAGTGAGTTCTACACACGTTAGGCAACCTTCCTATTAAATTTCCTCCAATTCTAATCACTTTGATTTTCCCGCCTTTTTCACCATTTTCACGGCATCGGTCGCCATTTTGAAGTCTTGGATACCAGAAACCTATTCTTCACATGTTAGACAACCTTCCTATAAAATTTCATCCAATTCTGAGCACTTTGATTTTCCCGCCTTTTTTCACTGTTTTCATGGGAACCGGTGCCATTTTGAAAATTCTAAGACTGGAAAGCACATCTTGGGATGACACTCTATCATCATGTGAAATTTTGTCAAGATTGGACCACTGGTGTCAGAGAAATTTGGTGGACAAAGTCGCGGCGGAAAACGGAAAAAGAATAATAATAATAATTAAAAAGTCAATTGTTCAGAGAACAATTGCAAGGTCTTTCACCAGTTTTCGTCATGATAACATGTTATTATTTTGATTTTATTGTCAATCCCTGTCGAAAATATGATGTAAACAACAGTTTTGAACTTTTTCAACTACATTTAATCACCTATCTCTTACCTTTTTTGGTGATTTTACTGAAAAAATCCCAAAAATTGGCTATGACCTTGACTTCTGACCTTGATGACCTCTGACCTTGTGCTCAAAATGAAGGTCTCTTCTTACTGATTAATTTGATATGTTACTTGACTATACTATCTGTAACAGTTTAGAACTTATATGTGAAAACCCATTTTCCGAAACGCGTCAAGAGCAATAACTCTCTAGGGAGTCATCGGAGAGCTTCGGTCCAAATGAAACAAATATAGCCCTTGACATGCTGAACATTTTTGCTGATATACTTTTTCAGCCATCTTTTATGGTCTCTGAGTTTATCCCCTAACAAGGTCAGAGGTCAAATTCAAAGGTCACCGATGACCTTCAACCTGGTACTCAAATAGAAGGTATTTTCTTACTGATCACTTTAAACTATATGTTTATTATATTATCTGTAAGCGTTTAAAAGTTATTCGCGAAAAAGCGTCAAGGGCTATAACTCAAAAACGGTTCATCGCACAGTTTTCGTTCTATTGAATTAAATGTAGATCTCAGTAAGACAAGTATTTTTGCAATATATTGTTTTCAGAAATTTTTTATCGTTTCCGAGATATTGCGATAACAAAATTTCAAATGGCGGCCATTTTGAAAATGGCGGCCGAAAAAAATTTTTTTGGCCCCAGATTTGTAATCAGGACCATGAGAGCTACCTGGAAACCAAATTTGGTGGAAATCCGATATTTTTGAGAAATTTGCATATTTAGGGGGTCAAAAACGCGTAACCGGGGTCGCGACCTAAAAATTTTTTTTTGCGTGATTAATCATGCTGAGGATGAATCGAACATTTTCCCCCATTCAAAATTTTGATATCGGTTACAGTTTCTGAGGAGATCTGCTAACAAGATAAATCGTATCCGGGGAGATAACTCCGTTACTAAAAATAGACCGATATGCTTGCGTCAGTTTTGAGGTCCCGCAGTAATGTCGATTCATCACACCAATAGTCGAAATGATATGTCGCGTAGTTTTTTTACAGCAGTGCCACGGAAGAAAAAGAATTAAAAAAAATTATAATCCGAAGAATAACAATAAGGTCTTTCACTGTGGTGAAAGACCTTAATAATAATAAAAATAAGAAACACAGCAAAAACAATAAGTCTCCCCATACTTCGTTTGGGAGACTTAATAAAAAAAGGACAATTTTTCAGAGAACAATTGCAAGGTCTTTCCCAGTCAATGTTGTGTTTAATGTTATGTTTTCTCATGTCACATGTTTAAAATCATCTTAATGAGACGCACATTGTCTCCAATATATTAGAGTAGCCATTTCTAATCGTTCTTAAGATTTTACGATAAAAAAACGTAAAATTTGGCTATGACCTTGACCGATGACCTTGATGACCTTTGACCTTGGGATCAAATTGAAGGTCTCTTCTTACTGATTAATTTGATATGTTACATGACCATACTATCTGTAAAGGTTTAACAGTTATACGCAAAAAACCTATTTCTGAAACACGTCAAGGGCAATAACTCTTCAGGGAGTCATCGGAGAGCTTCAGTTCAAATATGACAAATGTAGCCCTTGACATGATGAACATTTTTGCTGATATACTTTTTCAGCCATCTATTACGGTTTCCGAGTTCATCTGATAACGAGGTTAAAGGTCAAGGTCAAAGGTCACCGATGACCTTCACCTTGGTACTGAAATTGAAGGTCTTTTCCTACTGATCACTTTAAACATATATGTTTACTATATTATCTGTTAGCGTTTAAAAGTTATTCCCAAAAAACCGATTAACCGAAACGCGTCAAGGGCAATAACTCAAAAACGCTTTGCCGCAGAGTTTTTGTTCAATTGAATCAAATGTAGATCTCAATGAGAGGAACATTTTTGCAATATAATGTTTTTATAATTTTTTTATCGTTCCCGAGATAACAAAGTTTCGAATGGCGGCCATTCCGAAAAAATTTTTTGATCCCCGTTTTGTAATCAGGGTCATCAGAGCTACCTGGAAACCAAATTTTATCAAAATCCGACAACTTTGAAAAATTTGCATATTTAGGGGTCAAAAACGCGTAACCGGGGTTGCGACCCCAAAAAAATTTTTGCATGATAAATCATCCTGAGGATGAATGCAACATTTTCCTCAACCCAGTTTTTTTATATCGGTTACGGTTTAGGAGGAGATCTTATAACAAGATAAACCGTATTCGGGGAGGTAACTCTGTTACTAAAAATAGAATCGGTTCACAATGTGACCTGAGTCGAGCCCGGTCAATGCTTGTTAAGTGTACCAAATTTGGTTATGATTGGTCAAAGCAGTTCGACAACATTGATGGCAGAGGGAAAAAAAATAATAATAATTAAAAAGACGATTGTTCAGAGAACAATTGCAAGGTATTTCCCCGTCAATGTTATGTTTTATTACGTCTTCTGTTTGAAATCTTCTTGATGAGATGCACATTGCGTCCAATATATTTGATTTCTTTTTCTACCAGCTTTAATGACTGTTTTTTACAATAAAAAGACAAAAAATGGCTAAGACCTTGACCGATGACCTTGATGACCTTTGACCTTGGGATCAAATTGAAGGTCTCTTCTTACTGATTAATTTGATATGTTACATGACCATACTATCTGTAAAGGTTTAAAAGTTATACGCAAAAAACCTATTTCCGAAACGCGTCAAGGGCAATAACTCTTTCGGGAGTCACCGGAGAGCCTCGGTCCAAATGAATCAAATGTAGCCCTTGACATGGTGAACATTTTTGCTGATATAATTTTTCAGCTATCTATTACGGTTATTGGGTTTATATGCTAACAAGGTCAAAGGTCAAGGTCAAAGGTCACCGATGACCTTCAACCTGGTACTCAAATTGAAGGTCTTTTCATGCTGATCACTTTAAACATATATGTTTACTATATTATCTGTAAGCGTTTAAAAGTTATTCGCAAAAAACCGATTTACGGAAACTCATCAAGGGCTATAACTCAAAAACAGTTCGTCGCAGAGTTTTCGTTCAATTGAATCAAATGTAGATCTAAATGAGAGGAACATTTTTGCTATATAATGTTTTAATAAATTTTTTATCGTTTGCGAGTTATCGCGATAACAAAATTTCAAATAGCCGCCATTTTGAAAATGGCGGACGAAAAATATTTTTGACCATATTTTTGTAATCAGGACTAAAAAAGCTACCTAAAACCAAATTTCATCAAAATCCGACAACTTTGAGAAATCGACATATTTAGGGGACAAAAACGCGTATTCGGGGTCGCGACCCAAAAAATTTTTTTTGCATGATAATTCATCCTGAGAATGAGTCCAACATTTTCCTCACCTCAGTTTTTTATATCGGTTACGGTTTATGAGGAGATCTGAGAACAAGCAAAACAGTGTTAGGGGAGATAACTGCCTTCGCGAAAAGTGGTCAATTAAACAGGGTCAGCTTTAAATGCAAAATCACTTAACAATATTATATACAAAAAATCTTTCCGACATCTCGCGAAATGACTATACACGGAATGATCGAAGAACGGCGGAAAAATAAAAATTAAAAAAAAATAATCAGAACAAAAACTAAAGGCTTTCCACTTGGAAAGTGGAAAGACCTAATAATAATAATAATCATAAGAAATACAATAAGGTCTTTCCATTGTAGTGGGAAAAACCTTAATTAAAAAGACAATTGTTCAGAGAACAATTGCAAGGCCTTTCCCAGTCAATGTTGTGTTTAGTGTTATGTTTTGTCATGTCAGATGTTTAAAATGATCTTGATGAGATGCACATTGTCTCCAATATATTAGAGTAACCATTTCTAATCGTTTTAAAGATTTTACGATAAAAAAAACGAAAAAATTGCCTATGACCTTGACCGATGACCTTGATGACCTTTGACCTTGGGATCAAATTGAAGGTCTCTTCTTTCTGATTAATTTGATATTTTACATGACCATACTATCTGTAAAGGTTTAAAGGTTACACCCAAAAAACCTATTTCTGAAACACGTCAAGGGCAATAACTCTTCAGGGATTCATCGGAAAGCTTCGGTCCAATGAGACAAATGTAGCCCTTGACATGATGAACATTTTTGCTGATATACTTTTTCAGCCATCTATTACGGTTTCCGAGTTCATCTAATAACAAGGTCAAAGGTCACCGATGACCTTCAACCTGGTACTCAAATTGAAGGTCTTTTCATGCTGATCACTTTAAACATATATGTTTACTATATTATTTGTTAGCGTTTAAAAGTTATTCGCAAAAAACCAATTTAACGAAACACGTCAAGGACAATAACTCAAAAACGGTTTGTCGGAGAGTTTTCGTTCAATTGAATCAAATGTAGACCTCAATGAGAGGAGTATTTTTGCAATTAATGTTTTTACAAATTTTTTATCGTTTCCGAGATATAGCGAGAACAAAATTTCGAATGGCGGCCATTTTGAAAATGGCGGCCGAAAATTTTTTTGACCCCTTTTTGCAATCACGATTATCACAGCTACCTGGAAATCAAATTTCATCAAAATCCGACAACTTTGAAAAATTTGCATATTTAGGGGTCAAAAAACGCGTAACCGGGGTCGCAACCCCAAAAAATTTTTTGGCATGATAAATCATCCTCAGGATGAATGCAACATTTTCCTCAACTCAGATTTTTTATATCGGTTACGGTTTAGGAGGAGATCTGATAACAAGATAAACCGTATTCGGGGAGATAACTCTGTTACTAAAAATAGAATCGGTTCACAGGGTGACCTGAGTCGAGCCCGGCCAATGTTTGTTAAGTGTACCAAGTTTGGTTATGATTGGTCAAAGCAGTTCGACAACATTGATGGCAGAGGAAAAAAAGAATAATAATTAAAAGGACAATTGTTCAGAGAACAATTGCAAGGTCTTTCCCGCGTCAATGTCATGTTTTGTTACGTCTTGTGTTTGAAATCTTCTTAATGAGATGCACATTGTCTCCAATATATGTAATTTTATATTTCTAACCGTTTTAATTACTGTTTTTATAATAAAAAGACAAATATTGGCTATGACCTTGACCAGTAACCTTGTTGACATTTGACCTTGTGCTCAAATTGAAGGTCTCTTCATACTGATTAATTTGATATGTTACATGACCATACTATCTGTAAAGTTTTAAAAGTTATACGCAAAAAACCTATTTCCGAAACGCGTCAACGGCAATAACTCTTTGGGGAGTCATCGGAGAGCTTCAGTCCAAATGAAACAAATGTAGCCCTTGACATGTTGAACATTTTTGCTGATATACTTTTTCAGCCATCTATTACGGTTTCTGAGTTCATCTGATAACAAGGTCAAAGGTCAACGTCAAAGGTCACAGATGACCTTGAACCTGGTATTCAAATTGAAGGTCTTTTCATACTGATCACTTTAAACATATATGTTTACTATATTATCTGTAAGCGTTTAAAAGTTATTCGCACAAAACCGATTTACCGGAACGCGTCAAGAGCTATAACTCAAAAACCGTTCGTCGCAGAGTTTTTGTTCAATTGAATCAAATTTCGATCTCAATGAGAGGAACATTTTTGCAGTATAATGTTTTCATAAATCTTTTATCGTTTCCGAGATATCGCGATAACAAAATTTCAAATGTCGGCCATTTCGAAAATGGCGGACGAAAAAATGTTTTTACCCCAATTTTGTAATCAGGGCCATGAAAGCTACCTGGAAACCAAATTTCATCAAAATCCGACAACTTTGAGAAATTTGCATATTTAGGGGTCAAAAACGCGTAACCGGGGTCGCGACCCAAAAAAAATTTTTTGCATGATAATTCATCCTGAGGATGAATACAACTTTATCCTTACCTTAGATTTTTGATATCGGTTAGGTTTATGAGGAGATCTGATAACAAGATAAACTGTATTCGGGGAGATAACTCTGTTACTAAAGATAGAATCGGTTCGCAGGGTGACCTGAGTCGAGCCTGGCCAATGTTTATTAAGTGTACCAAGTTTGGTTATGATTGGTCAAAGCACTTTGCCAACATTAATGGCAGAGGAAAAAAGAAAGAATAATAATAATCATAAGAAATACAATAAGGTCTTTCCACTGTACTGGGAAAGACCTTTAGTTAATAATCATCAGAAATACAATAAGGTCTTTCCACTGTAGTGGGAAAGGCCTTAATAAAAAGACAATTGTTCAGAGAACAATTGCTAGGTCTTTTCCAGTCAATGTTATGTTTTATGTCATGTTTTGTTATGTCACATGTTTAAAATCATCTTGATAGACGCACATTGTCTCCAATATTTTAGAGTAGCCAATTCTAATTGTTTTAAAGATTTTACATTAAAAAAACAAAAATTCGCTATGACCTTGACCGATGACCTTGATGACCTTTGACCTTGGGATCAAATTGAAGGTCTCTTCTTACTGATTAATATGATATGTTACATGACAATGCTATCTATAAAGGTTTAAAAGTTTTACGCAAAAAAACCTATTTCCGAAACCCGTTAAGGGCAATAACTCTTCAGGGAGTCATCGGAGAGCTTGGGTCCTTATGAAACAAATGTAGCCCTTGACGTGTTGAACATTTTTGCTGAATAATTTTCCAGCCATTTATTACGATTTTTGAGTTTATATGCCAACAAGATCAAAGCTCAAGGTCAAAGGTCACCGATGACCTTCAACCTGGTACTCAAATTGAAGGTCTTTTCATGCTGATCACTTTAAACATATATGATAACTATATTATCTGTAAGCGTTTAAAAGTTATTCGCAAAAAAACAATTTACGGAAACGCGTCAAGGGCCAGAACTCAAAAACGGTTCATCGCAGAGTTTTCGTTCAATTGAATCAAATGTAGATCTCAATGAGAGGAACATTTTTGCCATATAATGTTTTCATAAATTTTTTATCGTTTGCGAGTTATCGCGATAACAAAATTTCAAATGGACGCCATTTTGAAAATGGCGGACAAAAAAATTTTTTGACCATATTTTTGTAATCAGGACCATGAAAGCTACCTGGAAATTAAATTTGGTAGAAATCCGATAATTTTGAGATATTTGCATATTTAGGGGTCAAAAACGCGTAACCGGGGTCGCAACCAAAACAAATTTTTTTCGTGATAATTCATCCTGAGGATGAATGCAACTTTTTGCTCACCTCAGATTTTTGATATCGGTTACGGTTTATGAGGAGATCTGATAACAAGATAAACCGCATTGGGGAGATAACTCTGTTACTAAAAATAGAATCGATTCACAGGTGACCTGAGTCGAGCCCGGCCAATGCTTGTTAAGTGTACCAAGTTTGGTTATGATTGGTCAAAGCACTTTGCCAACATTGATGGTAGAGGAAAAAAAAGAATAATTATTAAAAGGACAATTGTTCAGAAAACAATTGCAAGGTCTTTCCCGCGTCAATGTCATGTTCTGTTACGTCTTGTGTTTGAAATCTTCTTAATAAGATGCACATTGTCTCCAATATATGTGATTTTCTATTTCTAACCGTTTTAATTACTGTTTGTACAATAAAAAGACAAATATTGGCTATAACCTTGACCAGTTACCTTGTTGACCTTTGATCTTGTGCTCAAATTGAAGGTCTCTTCATACTGATTAATTTGATATGTTACATGACCATACTATCTGTAAAGTTTAAAAAGTTATACGCAAAAACCCTATTTCCGAAACGCGTCAAGGGCAATAACTCTTTGGTGAGTCATCGGAGAGCTTCAGTCCAAATGAAACAAATGTAGCCCTTGACAAGATGAACATTTTTGCTGATATACTTTTTCAGCCATCTATTACGGTTTCCGAGTTCATCTGATAACAAGGTCAAGGGTCAAGGTCAAAGGTCACCGATGACCTTGAACCTGGTACTCAAATTGAAGGTCTTTTCATACAGATCACTTTAAACATATATGTTTACCATATTATCTGTAAGCGTTTAAAAGTTATTCGCAAAAAACCGATTTACCGAAATGCGTCAAGGGCTATAACTCAAAAACCATTCGTCACACACTTTTCGTTCTATTGAATCAAATGTAGATCTCAATGATAGGAACATTTTTGCAATATAATGTTTTCATAAATTTTTTATCACGATAACAAAATTTCAACTGTCGGCCATTTTGAAAATGGCGGACGAAAAAAATTTTTCACCCCCATTTTGTAATCAGGGCCATGAAAGCTATCTGGAAACAAAATTTCATCAAAATCCGACAATTTTGAGAAATTTCCATATTTATGGGTCATAAACGCGTAACCGGGGTCGCGACCCAAAAAAAATTTTTTGCATGATAAATCATCCTGAGGATGAATGCAACTTTATCCTTACCTTAGATTTTTGATATCGGTTACGGTTTATGAGGAGATCTGATAACAAGATAAACCGTATTCGGGGAGATAACTCTGTTACTAAAAATAGAATCAGTTCACAGGGTGACCTGAGTCGAGCCCGGCCAATACTTGTTAAGTGTACCAAGTTTGGTTATGCTTGGTCAAAGCACTTTGCCAACATTGATGGCAGAGGAAAAAGAAAGAATAATAATAATCATAAGAAATACAATAAGGTCTTTCCAATAATCATAAGAAATACAATAAGGTCTTTCCACTGTAGTGGGAAAGACCTTAATAATAATAATAATAATAATAATAATAATAATAATAATAATAATTAAAAAGACAATTGTTCAGAGAACAATTGCAAGGTCTTTCCCCGTCAATGTTATGTTTTGTTACGTCTTATGTTTTTAAATCTTCTTGAAGAGATGCTCATTGTGTCCAATATATTTAATTTTCTTTTTCTAATAATTTTAATGACTGTTTTTATACTAAAAAGACAAAAAATGGCTATGGCCTTGACCAGTGACCTTGATGACCTTTGACATTGAGCTCAATTTGTAGGTCTCTTCTTATTGATTAATTTGATATGTTACATGACCATACTATCTGTAACCATTTAAAAGTTGTACGCAAAAAAAACACTTTCCGAAACGCGTAAGGAGCAATAACTTTTCTGGGAGTCATCGGATAGGTTCAGTCTAAATGAAACAAATG
This sequence comes from Modiolus philippinarum, assembly GCA_002080025.1. Taxonomy (NCBI): domain Eukaryota; kingdom Metazoa; phylum Mollusca; class Bivalvia; order Mytilida; family Modiolidae; genus Modiolus; species Modiolus philippinarum. The sequence goes on from MJUU01007718.1 coordinate 27,796, forward strand.
TAGCCCTTGACATGATGAACATTTTTGCTGATATAATTTTTCACCCATCTAATACGGTTTTTGAGTTTATATGCTAACAAGATCAAAGGTCAAAGCTCAAGGTCACCGATGATTTTCAACCTGGTACTCAAATTGAAGGTCTTTTCATACGGATCACTTTAAACATATATGTTTACTATATTATCTGTAAGCGTTTAAAAGTAATTCGCAAAAAACCGATTTGCGGAAACTCGTCAAGGGCTATAACTCAAAAACGGTTCGTCGCACAGTTTTTGTTCTATTGAATCAAATGTAGATCTCAATAAGAGGAACATTTTTGCAATATAATGTTTTCAGAAATTTTTTTATCGTTTCCGAGATATGGCGATAACAAAATTTCAAATAGCCGCCATTTTGAAAATGGCAGACGAAAACTTTTTTTCGACCCCAATTTGTAATCAGGACCATGAAAGCTACCTGGAAACCAAATTTCATCGAAAGCCGATAACTTTGAGAAATTTGTATATTTAGGGGCCAAAAACGCGTAACCGGGATCGCGACCCAAAAATTTTTTTTGCATGATAATTCATCCTGAGGATAAATGCAACATTTTCCTCACTTCAGATTTTTGAAATCGGTTACGGTTTATCAGGAGATCTGATAACAAGATAAACTGTATTCGGGGAGATAACTCTGTTACTAAAAATAGAATCGGTTCACAGGGTGACCTGAGTCGAGCCCGGCCAATGCTTGTTAAGTGTACCAAGTTTGGTTATGATTGGTCAAAGCACTTTGCCAACATTGATGGCAGAGGAAAAAGAAAGAATAATAATAATCATAAGAAATACAATAAGGTCTCTCCACTGTAGTGGGAAAGACCTCAATAATAATAATAATAATAATCAGAAGAATTACTATAAGGTCTTTCCGACTGGAGTCGGGAAAGACCTTAATAATAATAAGAAACGGAGGAATAACAATATGTCGTCCCGACTACGTCTGGGCGACGTAACTAGATTTGCAATCGCAAGCAATAGCTGATGTCGCCCCTGACAGCCAATTCGATGATTCCATCTTGTTCGCAGTATCAAAATTTACCTAGTAATTAATTTTCGTTGCAATCCGACAAAGTTGAAATTTTTACGTATTTTGGCCGCCATCTTGGAAATGCCGGCCACTTTGAAAATTTTTTTGCATCAATTTCTTCCTCTCATCTTACTAAACATTTATACAAAATATGAACAATTTCTGCTATGCAATTCATGGGATATTGAATCATAAATTGTTTTCAGGACGTCAAGTAAAACAGCCGCTATTTTTAAAAGGATCGCCGATTTGAAAATTTTGGCCGGTGCAGACACAACTTCACAACTTGGACTAACTTTGTGTAAAGTATGAATAAATTCTGTCCAGGCATCTCTGAAGACGGAGCCGGACAAAAAAACATTGGAGGAAAGAAAGAAAAAATAATAATAACTAGATTTGCAATTGCAAGCAAAAGCTGATGTCGCCCCTGACAGCCAATTCGATGATTCCATCTTGTTTGCAGTGTCAAAATCTACCTAGAAATCAATTTTCGTTGAAACGGACAATGTTGAAATTTTGACGTATCTTGGAAGCTGTCTCGGAAATGTCGGACATTTTGAAAATTTTTTTGTTGCATGCCCATCTTCTTATGGTGATTCAACTTTTTGCTAAATATGAATGAATTCTATCAATTCAGGTTTGAGATTTTTTTTTATTTTCAGTGAAATCGGAAAAATTTCAGATGTTGACGTAACTTGGCCGCCATCTTGAAAATTGAAGCCATTTTGAATTTTTTTTTTTTTTTTTTTTTTTTTGTGGAGGTACAACTTCATAAGGTGATCCAACTTTGTACAAAATATGAAGGAATTCTGTCCAAGCATCATTAAGAACTGGCGTGGACAAAAAGAGGCAGAAGAAAGACACAATAATAACAAGTGATAATGTGTTTGCAAGCAAACACAGAAGTCGCCCAATCAGAATTAATTCTTTTAATGTTCTTTGAAGGAACAATCAGTGTTGGATTTAAGAATTAGTGTCTTAAAACATATCCTGATTCTGTTTAAATTTTTATTTTTATTAACCTATACACACTTTGTGATTGCATCAGAAAGATCATTTCAGTATTATGAAGCAAGGCATTTCCTCTATGGTGTGTAATTATATCAGAATTTTAAAGAACACTGAAATACATTCGAGTTTCATTGAATTTTGACCACCCATTTCTGAGAAAACTAGTACGTCGATTGTTCGAAAACAATTGATAGGTCTTTCCCGAAAGTTGTGTCATAATATTTTCATAATTTATCAACAATTTAAGTTTAATATAAACATTTATTGATAATTTTATGTGAATAAAAATTTCGTCTATGACCTTGAACTTTGACCTTGACCTCATTTTGAAGGTCACATCTTCCTTTACATTTTTTGCATTGAATGTCTCTTGGTATCTTCAATGGTATTTCGGCTATAACCAAAAAATCCAAATTCGGACATAAAAAATCGGTTTTCGGACCATAGGCCCAAACGGTTGGTCTAATAATTTTGGACCCAATGTAACAAATGTAGATCTCAACAAGACACATATATTTGCCATTACATTTAATCAGCTATTTATTACGGTTTCGGAGATAATCCAATAACAAGGTCTGGGGTCACAGTTCAAAGTGACCAATGACCTTTGACCTTAGCATTTTTAGATGTAACACATATCACCTAAGTTGAATGGAAAAGGTTCCAGATTTCTATCTCTAACCGTTTTTGAGAAAAATGTACTTAAAGATGTAACGAAATTTTCAAGGGGCATAACTCATGAACGGTCTACCGTAGAATTTCGGTCCAAATATAACGAAGGTTTGTCATGACCTAACTAACATTTTGTCATTACATTTAATCAGCCATCTTTTACAGTTTCAGAGGTAATCCAATAATAAGATTTGGGGTCAAAGTTCAAAGTGACCAATGGTGGTGATCATTTGATCATTTTGATAATTTGAATACCCAAATGCATATCTTGGGATGGACATCTACCATCCTGTGAAGTTTGGTAGTGATTGGGCTAGTAGTCTCTGAGAATTTGACCGGACAAGATGATGGCAAGAAGAAGCGGTGCAAACACAAGAAGTCGCCAAACTTTGTTTGGGCGACTTAATGAATAATGAATAATAGGGAAACGGACAAAGAACAATATGTCGTCCCGACTATGTCTGGGGCGACATAATAATAATAGAGAAACAGACAAAGAACAATATGTCGTCCCGACTACGTCGGGGGAGACATAACTAGATTTGCAATTGCAAGCAATAGCTGATGTCGCCCCTTACAGCCAATTCGATGATTCCAGCTTGTTCGCAGCATCAAAATCTACCTAGAAATCAAATTTCGTTGAAATCGGACAAAGTTGAAATTTTTACGTATTTCGGCGGCCATCTTGGAAAAGGTTGCCATGTTGCAAAAAAATATTTCTGTCCAGGCATCATTGAGAAATAAGCCGGACAAAAAAAAGTTGGAAGAAAGAAAGAAAGAAAGAAAGCTTAATAATAACAAAGAAACGGACCAAAAACAATATGTCGTCCCGACTACGTCTGGGGCGACATAATAAAAATAAGAAACGCAACAAAAAAATATAAGTCTCCCAACTTCGTTTGGGAGACTTAATAATAATAAGAAACGGAGCAAAAACAATAAGTCGCTAAACTTCGTTTGGGCGACTTAATAATAAGAAACAGAGTAAAAACAATAAGTCTCCACAAACTTCGTTTGGGAGACTTAATAAGAAACGAAGTAAAAACAATAAGTCTCCTCAAACTTCGTTTGGGAAACTTAATTATGTTCTGAGCTGGCGGCCATGTTTTTTGGCGGAAAAAATTCCGCAATCTACATAAAGGACATTCCATACATCGTTCCTGTAAAGTTTGGTTCAATTTGCTGCAGTAGCTTCAGAGAAGATATGCTCTTCCCATAGGGTCCCATGTTAAACTACGTTCTGTGTTGGCGGCTGTTTTTTTTTTTTTTTTGGCGGATCGGAAAAATTCTGGCAATCTAAGTAAAGGACCTCCCATACATCATTCCTGTAAAGGTTGGTTCAGTTTTGTTTAGTTGTTTCAGAAGAGATAGCCAAAATGTGCATTTTCCAATAGGGTCCCATGTTTAACTATGTTCGTCCCTGGCTGCCATGTTTTTAGGCGGATCAGAAAAATTTTGGCAATCTTTGTGAAGGACCTACAATACATAATTCCTGTAAAGTTTGGATAAAATTGGTCCAGTGATTTCAGGGGAGATAGTAAAAATGAAAAAAAAAATACGGACGACGGAAAATGGTAAAAGCTCACATGGCCTCTGGCCAGGTGAGCTTATAATATATGTGTTTTAACTGATGAAAATAAAAAACGGTCATTTTCTTAATTTTTCAGCTATGTTTTGGCCTGTTATGTTGTCAAAATTCGTCAATGGTTACCATAGCAACAATGCATAATGTGTGAAAAATAATTGTAAAAAAAATCGTTTTATACTTGTCTATTTTAAACTTCAAAATATTATGAAATTCTGAAGGGCCATGAATCACACCCTGCCTGGTTCTAACAAAAACCTGTACTTACTTTTAACTTAATCAGATCCTCCAACCTTTTTTATCTAGCATTATTTTGACAGATATTTGTTTTAAAAACTTCTACACACCGTGTTAAGGTAAAAAAATGCAAGCCGTCACTATAAATTATACAAAACCAACCGCAAAATACATAAAGAATGAATTTTAACAGAACCTTTAAAAGTTTAAATTAGTACAAATGGAGTCTATTTCGTTAAGAAAAAGTCTATTTTGTTTCACAATGAGCTTTTCATGGCTTTTATTAAAAAAAACTAGATACTTCACTAAAATTTTTGTAAGCACAATAACGTAAAACTGCAATGACTATTAAACTGTGAAAAGTGGGCACAAGATGATGCTAAAAATTTAGCTGGTTCCTGCACTGCGATGAGCATGCATTTAATTCGTTTATAATTGTGTTGATAATACACTTTTCAAGAATTGCCAAAAGTTTAGATCCTACTAAGTATTGGCTGAAATTTTAGTGAAATATCTATAATGAATTTCAAGGAAAAGCTCATTCTGAAACAAAATAGACTTTTTCTAAACGAAATAGACTCCGTTTATTGTAACAATAGTTACTTTTGTTGTGGATCGAACTGCCTCTTAAAATACTTAAATGTGATTCCATTTTTTGTAAAAATCCTGAAAGTCTTACAGACTGCTTATTTTGGGGAATTATACCTTTCAACCAAACTTTAAGGATTTTGACCAACTGGATTTTAAAAATATTTGATTCCTATTTTGGTAAATTTCCTGAAATCACAAAGACTACTTATTTTCGAAATTCTACCTATCAACTATATTTTTTTTTAAATTTGTTTCGATTAGGACATTATCCCCATTTTGATTTCAAAAATATTTGATTCTTATTTTGGTAAATTGCCTGAAAGTCTCAAAGACCACTTATTTTTTGGAATTCTACCTAGCACAATACTTTAAGAATTTGTTTTGATCAGGACAAATATTTTCACCAATTTAAGTTCAAAAATCTAAATGGCACCAGCGTGCACAAGCCGAGTTGCAACTTCATATATTACGTGACCAAATTAAATTGGACTTTGGAAAGTAATTGTCCACGACCCAAATATTCTATATTTTCTATTTATTTTCTTACCCACCTAAAATATCACAAATTCTTAGAATTCAAAAGGTCTTTTTTGGCCACTGTGACCTTGACCTTTGACTTACTTTCTCCAAATCAAAAGGGTTCCTAAACTTTTGGTACCCGACAATACAGTACAGGCAGAGTCATATGATGATAAATGTCCCTGTCGGACATGTCCAAAACCCAAAATCTGACAATTTTATGAGGGGTCATAAAATTGTCCTTCTGCTTCACTGATTTTAATTAGGGTGTAGGTGATCAGTTTTATTGCCTGTTTTACATCTATTTTTTAAATATTTAATTTGAAAACAGATAATAATTATTAAAAGAAAAAATTCAAAAGAAAAATAGTAATAAGTTGTATTTTTTTTCTTACATAAGACATATAATAATATAAGAAATTTCTTACTATTTATAATTAACAATTTTTTTTATAGATTATTTGCAGATACTTGCTTTTTTTATTTGTATCAAAAAATTAAAGACTACATTTTTTATATTAACATAGAAAATTGAAACAATCATTTGAAATTTTCTAAATTGTACATGTTTAATACTTGTACATTGATTGTCAGGTGTGTAATTAATTTTACTTCATTTTTTTTAATTTGAAATACAAAATCAAATAAATGCAAAACTTATTTTTGATTCATTATAAATAAAAATGCATTTTAACTTCATTAAAATGTGTGTGGCCTTCCACAGTTAAGGGACTATCATTGACTTATCACTAAATCATAACACCAGTCAGGTACATTAATTATTTTATGACCATGTTTTATGACCCCTAAGCCTAATTAACAGCAGGGGATTAGTCTGACTGGGACATCTGTTGGACATGTCTGACATCATGTCTGATTGGGACATCTATCATCATATGTCTCTACCTGTACTGTATATCCAAGTTTCATTTGATTAGATGTAAACTTTTCAAGTTATTATCCAGAAACCAAATTTTTCTGAAACTTTCAATCTATTTTCGGTCACTGTGACCTTGACCTACTGCCTCCGAAATCAATAGGGTTTGTTCCCTTTCGGTATCTAACAACGTATCCAAGTTTGATTTCAATTAGATGTAAACTTTTTGAGTTATCATCCAATTTTTTTTTAATCAGTCTATTTTTGGTCACTGTGACCTTAGCCTTTGACCTACTTACTCCAAAACAAATAGAGTTCCTCCCCGCCTGGTACCCAACAATATATCAATTGGATGTAAAGTTTTCGAGTTATCATCCGGTAACCAAATTTTTCTGAAATTTTCCATCTATTTTCGGTCACTGTGACCTTGATCTTTGACATTCTCCAAAATCAATAGGGTTCGTTCCCTTTTAGTATCTAACAACATATCCAAGTTTCATTTCAACTGAATGTAAACTCTTTGAGTTATCATCCGGAAACCAAATTTTAAAAAAAATTCAGCCTATATATCCAAGTTTCATTTCAAATGGATCAAAAATTTATGAGTTATCATCAGGAAACCAATGTTTGACGCCCGCCAGCCCGCAACACCAAACCAATAGCCGAGTTCAACTTCGTTGCAACTCGGCTAAAAAAACACAGATGTATTTGTTTCAAATTTTGGTAATTTTCCTGAACCTCTCAAAGGCAGGGTATTGTGTTGTTAAGAAATCATTCATTGACAATAATTGAACTGCAAATTTTTTTTTCCGATTTGGAAAATTTCCTGCAACTCTCGGAGACCAATTAGTTTTGCAAAATCTACCCAGAAACAACACTTTTTTAATATATTTTATTAAAATCAGTCATTAACAATGGAAAGTTTGTAAAAAAAAATATATTTCAATTATTTTGGGGGAATTCTACCTACAAACCATACTTTTTGAATACATTCTATTGAATAACAAAATACCGAAGTTACTGGGATTTTAGTTCCTGCTCGTGGCCAATTTGGAAATCAATAAAACTAAATATGTGTAAAAGCTGATAGAGAAAAAATCAACATAGGACATGGCTATGCAAAAGGGAGGTACTCATTAGTTGTTAATAAAATTTTCTTAAATTACGATATTGCAAGATTCGAAGTAAAATCGCTTTTCTGGCCAGCAACGAAGTACTGGCCACTTGGTTGTTGAATATCCACTGGGACTTTCAATCCCCCAGCAGAGGCATCGGCCTAGTAATGATAAATAACAAAATAACAAGTTACTCTAAATCTAGATTCTGTATCTGGTCATTTCGACAACTCCATCTCTTCACTAAAATCAATCATTTTCAATAAATGAATTGCAAAAAAATATGATTCCAATTTGCAAACTTTCTTGAAAACCTCAAAGACAGGGGATTTTTAGCTTTCCTTTTACCCGTTTTGGTTATTTTACCTGTTTTTTAGTTGTATATTTTGTTTAATTTTACCTTTTTATTGTGGCCTACCTTACCATTTTTACTTGTTTATTTTTAGCTCACCTGGCCTAAAAGGCCATGCAATCTTTGGCAATCAGTTTGCGTCTGTCGTCCGTCGTCCGTCAAGAATTTCAAAAATCTTCTCTAAAAGTGCTGAGCCAATTGTAACCAAACTTGTCCTGAAGCATCACCCGGGTTTGCAGTTTCAAAATTATGTTCGATTAGTCCGAAGACCAAACAACATGGCCTC
>MJUU01007719.1:0-18540 GCA_002080025.1 Modiolus philippinarum
GTCATTGGCGTCCGTCGTCCGTTAAACTTTCTCCTCTGAAACCACTGAAGCAAATTCAACCAAACTTTACAGGAATGATGTATGGAAGGTCCTTTACTAAGATTGCTCATTTCGTTCCAATCCGATAAAAAACATGGCCGCCAGCGCGGAACTCGGGTTTAATATTGGACCCAATGGGAAAAATCACATTTTCATCTTCTCCTCAGAAACCACTGAAGCAAATTCAACCAAACTTTACAGGAATAATATACTAAAGGTCTTTAACAAAGATTGCTCATTTCGTTTCGATCCGATAAAAAACATGGCCGCCAGCACGGAACGTAGTTGAACATTGGACCTTTTTTTCATTTTCTGCTCTGAAACCCCTGAAGCAAATGCAACCAAACTTTACCTGAATAATATATGGAAGGTCCTTTACAAAGATTGCTCATTTGTTTCCGATCCGATAAAAACATGGCTGCAAATACAGAACTAAGGTTTTACATTGGACCCTATGGGAAAAATCACATTTTCATCTTCTCCTATGAAACCGCCGAAGCAAATTCAACCAAACTTTACAGGAATGATGTACTAAAGGTCTTTCACAAAGATTGCACATTTCGTTCCGATCCGATATAAAAAAGGCCGTCAGCGCAGAACTTAGCTTTAATTTTGGACCCTATGGCAAAAAAAACACATTTTCATCTTCTCGTCTGAAACCACCGAAGCAAATTCAACCAAACTTGACAGGAATGATGTACTAAAGGTCCTAATCAAAGATTGCTCATTTTGTTCCGATCCGATAAAAAACATCGCCGCCAACATGGAACTTATTTTAACATTGGACTCTATGGAAAAAAATCACATTTTCATCTTCTCGTCTGAAACCGCTGAAGCAAATTCAACCAAACTTTACAGGAATGGTGATAAGATAAAAAAAAAAGGCCGCCAGCACGGAACATAGTTTAACATTGGACCCCATTTGAGAATCGATTTTCATCTTTTCCTCTTAAATCACTGAAGCAAATTCAACCAAACTTTACAGGAATGATGTATGGAAGGTCCTTTACAAAGATTGCTCATTTCGTTTCGATTTGATTAAAAAACACCTGGCTAGAATTTACGTTTAACATTGGACCCTATGGGAAAAAAACACATTTTCATCTTCTCCGGTGAACCGCTAAAGCAAATTCAACCAAACATTACAGGAATGATGTATGGAAGATGCCTTACAAAAACTGCTCATTTAATAAACAAGGCGACCAGCAAGGAACATAGTTTCACATTGGAGCCTATGAGAAAATCACCCTTTTCATTATCTTCTCTGAAACTTGGAATGATGTATAGAAGGTCCTTTGCAAAGATGACCCATTTCATTAGGATCAGACAAAAAAAACACGAGTGCCAATGAAGAACATAGCCATTAGTAAAAACATCATTTTTGGTCATGCATGGCATAGAAGCCTTTTGGCTCAGTCTGTGAGCCTCTATTTCTATTTCTAAGCAATGATCACTTATTCTAAATTTCAGTATTTTTGACATTATATAGTGTACAATGTGGACCTGTCTGTCAGATAAAAAGAATGGCAATTAATGTAAGGTTTCTTGGTTCCTATTGCTTGAAATGCCTTACTACAGCCGTATGCTCTGTACTGTCTGTTTGAATTTTGGAGGATAAAAAAAATTGGCAATCATGGTAAAAGACCCTCAATATAATTTAGTTAAGTTTTTTTAAAGTTGTATACGCGCTAACGCAATATACTTATAAGAGGTCGAATAGCTTGGGATGTGTTGATGGGCCTCTTGATTAAGCTTCAGCTATATCAAACTCAATTTTTATTCGGAGATAATTTTGCAAAGTTTCTTGCAGTTGCAAAGTGTTTTCTTTTTTAAAATTATGTTAGCATAACTGAACATTGCATTCAGTAAGATCATCAATTTCTTGTCATAATTGTTATTTTTGTCCTTTCTACATTTTGTAATAATGTATCCCTTTTAAACACTCATATGAGTTATCCAGTCAATCGGACATAAAGCATATTTTCCCATTTCCGGTATTCATTTCTTATCTAGATTGAGTACCCAGAAATACACGCACCTTCCTCAACGAGAATTCAGTATGGGGACTCATGGGGGATAAACGAAGTTTGGTAACTATACATGAAAAGCACTAGCTGCTACGTTTATGGTTACAGAAACTAAAATGTAAACTTTATTTTTTTTTAACTAACCATGTGTTTTATTTATTACTTTTGATTTTCAAACTGTAAAACAGTTAAACACTGTCCAGAATGTAGGTAAGTTCTCTCAATTAACATATATTGACACTTAAGCTGCCATTACATCCCATATGTCTAAAGCATAAAATATCTTCGATTCATCGTTCACTAACCAACTTCAGTTTTGTATGACACTAAAGGTCATGCTTTGAGTTGCAAGTTTCTTTGAAATATGTAATTGTTCAATAAAAAAAAGAAATTTGGTACAGGAACAAACGTAATATTTTTTTTAAATGGATTATGTAAGTGTTTGGTTGAATAATATAGAATAGATCAGAGAAATTACTCCTAGAAGATGTAATCATTTAAAGACTAATGGCTTCGCGAATACCATTTTAGAATTAGTTGCAATGCTTTATTAAAAGCAAAGAAATTGTCGGAAATATTTTCTTAAATTTTGCTATTAAAAGGGCAACACAGAACAATTCCGGGTCTAGTTGCAGTTGAAAATTTGAATCGATCTTCAGAGGAGTCCGAAACGTGCATATGTCCCTTTGCTATTAGACATAATTGATAATACCCTTCTGTAAATGCCAACTTTAGGTAAAGTCTAGTAACGGGACATATCAAAATTAAGAGGTGCATCCTACTATTATTTAGACAAAAAAATAGCTGAAAGGTGCAAATCCAAACATTGAAATTGAATTTTATTACTATACTGTTTTAGCATTCAATGGTTACCATTGCTTACATCAAAGACAAAGCTTTTATTGTTTTAACTGAAGTTGTAAAAAACTCATCAACTAAAGATAGTTGGCCAAGAATCATTTTTAAATAATAAACATTTCTCTCTGTAACACTTTAAGTGTCCAGTTACGTTGATTTACGTTTTTATTTGCATATTGAAAGTAGTTACAACACAATCCGCAAGGTAAGTATTGAAAAAAAACTACTTTTGACGTCCTAAAACGTATTGCCCACTTAACGTTTAATGTATTTCAGAACAGCTTGTAAAAATTGAGTTATGCAAAGTTGTGAAAATATTACTTTAAGCAATTAAATAAACTACTGTTGAAGCACAAAGTCAAGAGTGTCTGTCGAAATTGTGAGGTCAAGGGATGCACTATTTCTATAAATATTTAAACAGCCTAGTGTATAGTACAAATTTCATATTTTCACTTTCAAATACACATTATTTTCCATTTGAAAAAAAAATGTATAATTTCAATATTTCTAAATTGATTTTCGTATCCTAAATTGAAATAAAAACTGATTTCATCATTATGAAATTTGTGCTCTGTCAGTTCTTAAAAGATCCAGTCTTCCAAATGTATAGAATTCATCTGCATTAAAGAAACATAAGTAGTCGAAAAAGCCATATGCAGAAATTTAATTTACAGTAATTTTTGGTATTTAGTTATTTTGAATGACAGAACTTTAATACCGTAAAGGTAGATCGAGCCAATTAGAAATCTCAGTTTGATATTTTGGCAATTAAGAAAGATAGACACTGTTTTACGGAGAATTCGATTGCGGTTTTAAAAGAATGATGAATCTGATACGGGGGTGGTCTTGATTTTCAGTCATTTTGCCGTGCATAACTGAAATATATTTTTTCCAGTACATGATAGTTTAGCAGCATAACGAAAAATGCCATTTATTGTTTTTGTTGCGTTATTCTACCATTGCAGTTCAAGTAACATCTGATTCATAGAACACGTACAGCTGGTTTTGTTTCGTCTTTATTTGAAGTAGAAAATCATAGTTTTGTTTGATTCTGTCGTATTTGTAGCAAGTAGTGTCATTTTTAGTTTCTTTTTCAATTATCAATCACTTGTCTCGTACTTAATACTACTTGGCAGCCTTTAGGTATAGGGCACAATTATATAGGATCTGAATCACGGCAGATATTGTCGATCTGCAACTCTATAAACTGAGAAACTTGTATCTCTTGTTGTCCCTTATCCTTTAAGATCTATATAGAAAAATTAAAAAAAAAACGCACAGTTGAATTAATATTTTTACAAGAAACCTAAAGATTCAATCATTACTTGCAATATTTCACGCTTATTGCACGCTTGTGACGGAAGTATGCAGATTTATTTTTCACCAGGAATATCGGTCTTCTGGATACCTTGATAAAAAATGATATTTTTTTAAAATTGATTTCCGTTTATCACCTATCATTTCACAAATATTGTGATTATTCAAAGAACTATACAATTCCCACTTCGATATAGCTTAAATACTGCTGAAAATGACGTATAACATCATTAACATTCCAGATTGACACTGAAACCAATTTCACCTCTCGACGGACAATAAGATACAAAAAAAAAAAAAAAAAAAAAAAAAAAAAAAACAAAAAAAAAAGACACACGAAATAACTAAAGATATCAATGTTTATCAAAGAACACACACAGACACACACACACACACACACACACACACACACAAATGCGAAGTTATTTGGCTACTGTACTTAAAATGCTTTCCATGTAGTTTTAGTATTTGTATTTACCCAAGAACATAATTGAACAAAGAACCCTATGTAAAAGATACTCTTCTTTGAAAAACTGTCCTTTTGAACCATAATTCTTAACATTTAGCCGTCTTGAGGTATGACCAGAGCTCATTGTTGAAGGCCTCATGGTGACTTCAAGATGAAGAACAACAATAAAAGTGTTGTTCCATTGCTTGGTTAAATCATGTATTTGTAGAGATTTTGTGTCTTGTTCATTTACTCAATATCCTTTCACTGTTAATTTTAGTCATAAGGGTCAATATGTAGTACACTTAAAATTTGATTAATGATCCGATTCAAGGTGGCCGCTACTGGAATACAGTCATAATATATAACCTCTGTGAGAAACGCATTCAAAAGTCTTCGTCATAGACTGAACAACTACCCCCTTTAAAAATATGGCATACATGTTCGTGTCCTATAAAAAAATGGTTGGAAGCAGTCATAAGTCTTAACATTTAGCATACTTGGTCAATGCTTTCAATTACCTTTATTTCTGAAACAACTTTGCCAGTAGGAAATAAAATGATGCACATAAGTTTTTCGAAAAATCCAATTATTTAGTCATATAGAGGACACATATAGGTTTGGGTACCCATAAACCGGTTTAACCCTATCGCTGGCTTTTGCTAGTGCCGGTACTAAGTCTGGTTGTCCCGAGTTCTATCGCTGTTTACGTTTGTCTTTTGTATAATACGTGTTTTTTCTTAGGAGTTCCCTAGCAGATTGTGGCATGTTATTATAGTTTTCAGCCATTGTAGGTGTTTCCTGTTGTCCCGTTTATTTCACATACTTTTATTAGTTAGTCATATAGAGGGCACATACTATTATATACAATGTAAGAGTATATTGTTTTATAAAAAGGTATTGGTCCAAGTTACAAACGAAAGTCAGCTTCTTGTTGTTGCTGCTTATCATTGTATCGATTATGTTTCATGCTATTTTAATTATAACTCATAAATTGGGTATCATAGCAAATCTCTTGGGAGCTTTGAAAAATTACATTTTTCTTCAGATTATGCAATTATACTGACTTTCATTCTGTGTTTTGCAAAATGTCGGGAATTATCTGATTCTGCAGTAAATTATCAATGAAGGGTTAATATGGTTTATATCACATCATTCTTACGACTACTCTGATTTATTTTTTCATGAAGCATAATTATCACTATTCTAAGCTTCTCTAGAAATCAACCAATACTCAGCAAAATTTCCCCCGAAGTATTTAGCGGTGAATCTAAAATTTCTATAATCAAATTCCTAAGACGAAAATTGCAGAGAAAGTCATTACCAATCATTATTAAATTCCATGCCGTGAGAAACAAAATAATGTCTCAGTTAGAGCAGCTATCGATCTGCTGTTATCGTAGCAGCTAATGAAGGACACCAGATGTTTTTTTCTGTTTATTTTTCCATCATTTTTTTCAGACTAATCTTGAATTGTTGAATGATGTAACCATTTCTAAATAGATAAATGTTGCGGATATTTTTCTGATATGATTTTTTTTCATTTGAAAGACACCGTTTTATAATTATCGGAAGGAATTTTTTTCTTGAAAGTTAATTCATATGAAATAACATTATCTTCTTAAAAAGCGATATAATGGGAAGTGTTACGTAGAGTTCCTTGGACCGGAAATTCCGATATTGTGTCGCATATTATAATATACCTGTCAACGGGTGTATAATTTATTTTTAAACATGAATGAGCAAGGTTAACTTTCATTTTGAGATATGATAAAAGGATATAAAAAATTTAGATGGATACCTTATGGATTTTCTTCCATGGATGTAATTCATTTAATCGTCGTTTTATTTACTTTGTGTATTGATCGCCACTCAGGTAAGTAAAAAAAACTAATTAACAGATCATAATATGTGTCAACATACGGCATTTCCTTGTAAATATTTATATCGTAATTATACTTTTATAATTTTTTCCTTTAATATATATATTAAATACATATATTGGAATACAATTGTACTGTGCTGAAATTCTTTTCTTATGGAGCTAATTTGTCCTGGACAGTTATGTACATTTAGTACCAGCAAGAAACAAACAAAACGACTAATACAACATGTATCTTAATATGTTTCATTTTAATATGTTGTGCATTTAACATTTGTTATTGTTTGTACGATGATCTATGTACAAGTTTTTCTAATCGAAAATATTACATGTATTGTACACGAGTATGGCCAATGGCGATCTCATAAAATTGTGATAAATAAAAAAAATATATTTATATATAACAAAAAAAATCAGTATGTTGCTACTATAAATTGGTCATTGGCTTGTCCTTTTTTAAGTTTCTTGATATTCGGGTTGTTTCCATTGATTTATTCATTTTTTACCTTTTTGGGGGCCATTTAGGGCTTGCTATATGGTGTGAGGTTCCTCACTGTGTTGAAGACCGTACGGTGACCCCTAGATGCTTAGTTTTGGGTCGTTTTAAACTGAAGATGTGATGTTGACTCCTTGACATTTACCCCATTGCCTTTCTTTATCATATCAATAATTATTATACGTTTGTTTCATTATATGTGCGGAGACGATCAGACTGAAATCCCAGACTAATGTATAATCGCGTGCCTTCAAACCATCGGTTATTAAAATCACTGCAAATTCATGTCCTGCAGATGCCCATTTGAGTAACTTGTGTGCAGTCCTCCCGGGGTAGTCCTTTTGTGTAAGGCCAGTGACATAATTGCTTTTGTCGTGTTGAATCTGTGTAGTGCCAGTGAAAAAGACTAATTGGCTTTCAATGTTTATACACATTATATTTGAAAAGTTGTTTAGTCACATATTTGTTCAGTGATTAGATAAAGGGTATGTTTCACTTTCGATCTAGAGATATGATAATCAATATTTTGTGGGAAATGTAATAATTGAAAAGATTCAGTGAAGTTTAATAATTATCACAATAATCTGTACTTTTTATTTACACTAGTTATTGACATTGTATTCCTAGAGGCAAAATAAACAAAAGTATATTGTGTTAAATAACAGAAGTTAAAAAGACAAAGACAAATTATAAATAAAATGTAAAATTATAAATGGCATCGTTACGAAATGTTGCCTCTAGGAATACAATGTAAATAAGAAGTACACAGATTATTGTGATAATTATTAAACTTCACTGATTCTTTTCAATTAATTACATTTCCCACAAAATATTGATTATCATATCTCCAGATCGAAAGTGAAACATGTGACTAAACAACTTTTCAAATATAATGTGTATAAACATTGAAAGCCAATTAGTCTTTTTCACTGGCACTACACAGATTCAACACGACAAAAGCAATTATGCCACTGGCCTTACACAAAAGGACTACCCCGGGAGGACTGCACACAAGTTACTCAAATGGGCATCTGCAGGACATGAATTTGCAGTGATTTTAATTTGGTTTTCAGTTATTTAACCCACTGGACTGATTCCTATGCTAGAAGATAAATAGTCCCAGCCCTGTAGTCATTTCTTCATCGCTGGCTCAAAACATATTCTATTTGGAAAATTTAAGGAGAATTAGTTACTAGTAATCAATAACTAGTAAGGCCACATCAAATTACACAATGTAATTAATAGATTCTCATCCCCATCGACCCCCTTTTTTCTAACCTCAATTTTTTCTTTTATTTTCAATTATTCAGAAATTTTCTTTAAATTGCTATCAATTTTAGTGAAAATCAGTAAAAAAATATAAAATAAAATCACCCGAGATTTTTTGTCACAGGCGGATGAGAATCTACAAATTAACTTGATAATGTCTAATTGATACTAAGGATACTCTTGGAAGATATACTTAGAAGCCGCAATAATGAAGTTATTTTTCTCATTTTTAGTACGGATGATCGAGAGTTGAGACTTCGGATCGAGGATTTACATGTATTTTACATACACGTATTTATGTGTGCATGACACTTTTGTAATGCACACATATATACGTGTATGTAAATAATTTGCATCATGTTTAAAAATTCAGTGAAGTAGAGTTTGCCCTGCATGTTTTACAACACGGGCATGCTTTTAGACTCAAAATTGTGACATCACTTTATTGTATGCTAGGGGCCTTGAGGGGGCTGAATATTGTTCACCTCTGGTTGAAGACCCTCAGGCGACATCAAGATGTAGACAGGAATAAAAACCCTGTCCTTGATAAACTGGAGTTTTCCATGTATCGTGTGCGTTTTTGTCATATGTACATTCACTCCATATCCTTTCATTTTTTCTATTGTCTACAACATAATACATTTTATCGCAGCACGAGCATTAACAATAGTGATAATATTTACGAAATATGAATAAGGATTGCACATGTACAGAAATTACACTCCTTTCGAGTCAGAAATGTTTATACAAGGTGGTAAGTCAATGTAAGTTTATATCAAACAGAAAGTCATCTTTTACCAGTTAGATGGCGGATTGTTTTTCATTTGTTTTCTTAAATTTGCATGCGAGGAGATATCTGCACACAAGCGACTACCTACATTGTAGTTCAAGTACATTTCTGATATTGTACAAAATGTTATATTTATAATATCAAACATACAGCATGAGGTTTTTAGGGCGATTTTTTTTTAAAAATGAGAGGATATTTTTTTAACATTTCCGTGTTCAAAATTTTATTGTAAAAATAAAAGATATGTTGTTTTTATCTTTTTTGACAAGAAATAGATGTTAAAATTGTTTATGCTTAGTATATACATTTAATTCACTGGCACAAGTATAACACAGGATATTAGATATACGAGGCTTGCTGATTACTTATTACATCTCCTCAAGACTTGCTGATTACTTATTACATCTCCTCAAGATACGTGATCGATTTGTTCATTTAAATGATGATGAACACTTAATTATTTGTTCGAAATACTTAGAACAGAACTGATTTTTTCCCGTTTCCAAGATGCAAATGTCCGGGTGGAGGAAAGGATTCCAGCACCTGAATAATATCTACTTTCCCCTATGATCGTGTCCCATAGACTGTTACATGTTTTCTCTTCTTATGATCAACTGTCTATAGAACTTGAAAAAGGTTGAAAACATTGATATCGTAAAGCAGCCGTCGTCTTTGTCGTTTTGTTAACGTCAACCGATATTTATTTCTGAGTTAATCTGTTAATCGACTGGTCTGACTTTTATGTTTTGTAGAAATCGGCATAGTCATCTGACCAACTCAAGCCAGTTATGATGCTTTCTTTTTTTTCTTTGCTACCATTATGTCGATATCTTTTTTGTTCTTGCATTTTACTGAAATTTTATTTATTGAGTGCGACAAGAGGCATTGTTTGAATTAAATAAAGTTTATGAAGCATACGCTTATCAAATAAACCTAAATGGCACGTGTCAATAACTTTCAAGGCAAACAGTTTTATTGAGTTGCACTCGGGAATGCAAAACAGGAACATATATGTCTTGTTGGCATGGACATTGTTTAGGTTTTCTCACTTTCTAGTTTTATTTTTAAATCAGACGTAGGGAAACATTCTCATTGATATCAGTTTACATTCATCCTACGGTATGCACTGTGGCACCCATGAATACTGTGGCGGTGTGGTCTTTAAAATGAACCAGAAAATGTTTATATAAGATGGATACCATTTTAATAGTAATTCCTAGCAATACCAAAACCCCCACATTTTGATCGAGTTAGTGAGTTGTTTTGGAACAGGATAGGAAATTATTACGATAGGTTTATGAATGATTGTAACAAAGGGGATAACAGTATTAGAAATGCCCATAGTAATAAGGTGTTTGCGAGTAACGCCATATTGAGATATTAAATGTTCATATCTATAATAAAACTTCTTAAAAGTATTCAACAACTTATGAAATCTGTAACCCTGTTGTTAAAGTTTGGCTGTGATAGTTAGGTTACGTTCCGCACCATCTTTAATCATAAGAGTTTCATGTTTAAGTTGTATGTTTACCATCGATGCATTCCTCAAAATTTACTTTTATTACCGTATAATGCATGTATATATAGAATAAAGGTAGTTCAGAAAATATCACCGTATCGTAGCGAGGTCGATAGGACGATCTGTGATACTAGTGATATTTTCTGTCGAGACCTTCAAAACTACCATTATTGTTTTTATCGGCAAGGTCATAAGAATCATGATGTCAATTTCATGACGTCATTGCCTGATATTTTCTTGTCATGATCTCAGTCAGTAAGATCAAAGAGAAAATGTACATATTGCCGATAAATCAGTATTGTCACTGTATTAAATACAGATTAATACATGGGCATTTCCATATTGGCCTGGTTATCATCCCGAGACACCCATATTGGCCAGAGACGAAGTCGAGGGACAATATGGGTCGAGGGATGATAATCAGGTCAATATGGAAATGCACATGTATTAAACTTTATATTACATACTTCCGACGTTTAGAAAGCCAGGCCGATATGGACCGGAAGTCGTTTATTTGCCCAGGCCAATATGGACCGGAAGTCGTTTATTTTGTCTGAGATGCACGAGGAGCATAAAATAACCTATTATTTTCCTGGGATGTGAAAAAATGGACAGTTTACTTCCGGTTATATTGATCATGCAAAAACGCTTTTATTTCTACTAAGTATGTAATAATCGCCAATATACAGCGAGTTGAAGACTTAACCTTTCATCATGTCAATTTGAATTTGAAGCAGTCACAAAAGCTCCTCCAAGTAAATTTAGAACAGGTATCAAGTCTGCTTTAAAACAGCTCTGGGTATGCTTTAGAATCGTCACTGCTTGGACCTGTCATGGTCCTAGAACTACACCATCGCTCTTACCATTCATGGTCATATAATTTTGGTCGTTCTGCTCGGACCAATGACCCTAGCTCTGACTTGTTCTACCCATTACCACTCTAATCTATTCTGATTAAATTTGTTCTAGCTGTGACCGCACTTGGACTTGCTCTTAACAGAGCCATGAACGTTCCTATCGTTTCCTATATTTATACAACTTTCAGAATGTTCAAATAACGTGATTATATTAGACGAATTTTTGCCGATTAAATATTTAACATAAAAATAGAGAATTCACATACACGACACATATTCTTTAGTCCATAGTTCCAAAAAGATTATGAAAATCAGTATTCCTCAAAAGGAACATGGAAACAGATATTTTTCATAGCAAACACATATTAATTACTTTAACAGAACATAAAAATAGAGATTTTACATAATACTACTTTAGTCAATTTTACCCAAACAGAACCTGATACTAATATTTTCCATAACCGACACCTTTGTCTTCGTCAATTTTACTGGAATAGAAGATGAACAAAGATATTTTACATAATATTACCAAAATAAACATGCAAATAGAGATTTTGTCTTCTATGAGTCTCTTTGGTATACAGCGGCTTTTGAGAACACTTTGCAAGTCAGTTTTGTGTTTGTTGACTATTCTGATACATAAATATGGATGTATAGTTGTTCGACAATGGGAGTTTTTATACACGAATATGTCAGGTATGAAATTTTAACAAATGTGAATTTTACCAGTATGTATTGTGAGTAACCAAAGGCCGAGAAGGTTGAATTCCAGGGAAAATACCAAACGAACTATGTTTATTTTTGTCCCTGTCGCATCATATCGAAATCATTAAATGTTACGCTGTCATGTGATGAGATTTACAGATTCGATTGGAATAAAATTTGCAATTTATACAAATTTGTTTTGACCCTTCGCTTCCTTAATCAGGAAGACAACGAGTTTTATTATGAATGAAAGAACCATAGATACTGTTTGCAGAGACAATTTCTTGGCGCTTCAGGTTTTGTCTCGCCCGCGACGAAAGGCGCGGATAGCCAGACATATGCGTACAAAGTATGGCGGCGGCGGCGTAAACTTTCATGTTAAGTTTTTGTGATTAGGTCATTTTCTCAGTAACTATAAGTGGTAGGTCAATGATATTTGGTATATAGGTTGGTCTTGAGTAGCACATTACAGTCTGCTATATGGTTTTTGTCTGTGACCCCAATTTCACGGTCAAATGAACATGTTACGTTTTTGTGGATAGTAAAGTTTCTCAGCAAATTTTATTGGTAGGTCAATGATATTTGGTATATAGGTTTGTCTTAGGTAGTATATGATAGTCTATCATATGGCTTTTGTCCTTGACGTCAATTTCACGATCTAGTGAGCATGTTAAGTGTTTTTGTGATTAGGACATTTCTCAATAACAATAAGTGGTAGGTCAATGATGTATGGTATATAGTTTGGGCTTGGGTAGTACATGACAGTCTGTCATATGACCTTTGTCCTTGCCCTCAATTTCAAGGTCTAGTGAGGATGTTAAGTTTTTGTAATTATGTCATTTTCTAAGTAACTATATGTGGTAGGTCCATGATATTTGGTATATAGATTGGTCTTGGGTAGTATATGACAGTTTGCTATATGTTTTGTCCTTGACCTAAATTTCACGGTCTAGTGAGCATTTAAAGTTTATATAATTAGGTCATTTTGTCAGTAACTAAAAGTTATATGTCAATGATATTTGGTATATAGGTTGGTCTTGGGTAGTACATGACAGTCTGCTATATGGTTTTTGTCTGTGACCTCAATTTCATGGTCCAATGAACATGTTAGGTTTTTCTTTTTAGATCAGTTTCTCAGTAACTATTCATGATAGGTCAATGATATTTGGTATGTTGGTTGGTCTCAAGAAGAACATGATGTTCTGTTATATAGTTTTTGTATGTGACCCGAATTTCATGGTCCAATGAGCAGGTTAAGCTTCTTAGTATCTTGGTAGGTCAATGATATTTGGTATGCGGGTTTGTCTTTGGTAGTACATGACAGTCTGCCATATGACTTATATCTGTGACCTCAATTTCATGGTCAAGTTATCATGTTCAGTTTCCCAATATGTTAGTGGTAGGTCAATGATATTTGGTATGTATGTTGGTCTTGAGAAGTACATGACAGTCTTCCGTAAGATTTATGTCTTTGGCCTCAATTCACAGTCCAGTGATCATTTTAAGTTTCATGGTATCTATTAATGTAGTTTAAACGTATTTATTTTGCATAAATATTGCAAATAGGATCAGACACAAATTATAACAAACTTATGAAGTCTTCTCCTATAACATAAATTACAGTATTAATACATATCATTTCAGAGCATGCATAACATATGTAGAATTATACAAGAATTAAACTAAATTTACAAAATATATTTTTGATATGGCTTGGTGTGATTTTTGTTTTTTGCTGTCCGCGACATATATTTATGGCCTAATATATTTCAATAATGTATTAAGGAATCTTCTTGTTCTTTTTATGTATTCAAACACATGTTTAAAAACATTTACATTTTGTTCGTCAGTAGATCCAGATCCACATTAATATCTCCAGGTAACCAACTGAGATTATCATATAAAATGGTTCTTTGAATTTGATATTGCGGGCATTTAAAAATGAAATGATATGAATCCTCACAACTGGCTCCATAGCTACAAGATGGATCTGTTATAATATTAAATTTAGACAAGTCATGATTGGGAAATGCTGCCGAGCATCTAAACTGAGTAAGAATTATATTTAGTTTTCGAGGTCCGTAAGAGTAATGTCTTGGGGGGGACACTGCATCCATAAGACATTATTTTCAGTAAACTTTTAAATTGTGTCAATGTTTTTGCATTACGAATAGTCTGATCCAATTTATTCCACTCTCTAATAGTTGAAGGAATATATGAACTGGATGTTAGGGATAATCTACAGAAGGGAATCATAATATCATTCCCTTTTCTTAACGGATATACTGAAGTAGATTGTATTTTAGGTGGTATTAAATTGCAAAGATAAGACGGAGCATTATTGTTTTGAATATTGTAAAACAGTTGCAATTTTCGTCGTTTGCGTCTGCTTATTAGGGTTTCCCACCCTAATTCTTCATAAATAACATCTGACTTAGTAAATATAGGCAGTCCAGTTATTATTCGCGGGGCTTCTAGCTGTTCGAGTCTGGCTGGATTACAGATACCACAGTTATCCCAAACCTCACAGGCATATTCGAATATAGGTCTAATGTAAACCAAATATAATTTTTCTAGATTTGACCTGCCAAGTCTATATTTTAATTTACGAAGGACATTTAAATGTTTAGAGACACTTTGAACAATATTATCAATATGTCTAGTCCATTTCGCATCTTTGCTAAATGTAACCCCCAGATGCTTACGTGTTTCATTAATAGAAATAGTATAATCGTTAAATGTGAAATTAAGTTCTGGTTCTTGGGTATTACAAAAGAACATAATTTCAGTTTTATCGGGATTAAATGACATTAGCCATTTGCTCGACCATTCGTCCAGCTCCTTTAAGTCATGATCAATAACAGTTTGAATTTGATTATGGTCATGGTCTGAATAACTGAAAGAAGTGTCATCAGCAAACAATCACGTTAAGGAAACAAGATTTTCAGCAATATCATTAATATAGATAATAAAAAGCAAACGTCCCAATACAGATCCCTGAGGAACACCTGCGAAGATGCTACTTAGTGAAGACGATGATTCTTTAATAACCACCCTCTGTTTCCTTTCATTCAAATAGCTGTGGAACCAGTTCTAATGCAAGGTCAATAATATTTGGTAATTGGGTTTGTCTTAGATGGATCATGACAGCCTGCTATTTGACTTGACCTTGACCTCATTTTCAAGGTCTGGTGAACATGTTTGGTTTTCAGTATCTATTAGTGGTAGGTCACTTATATTTGGCATTTTTGGTATGGTTGGTACATGACAGTCTGCTATATTGCTTCTGTCAATTACCTAATTTCACGGTCTAGCGAACATGTTATGTTTTTCCGATTAAGTCAGTTTGAGTTTTCACATCAATTTTGCGAACAAGTAGGGACGGGCGAGACATCATTTAGGGTCCACTCTTGTTAATTCTAAAGTGGGCGTGAACTGCACCGATTGTGAAAATATGCTTTGAATTAACACCCGAACATGATGAGGTAACTAGATATAAGTTTGAAGATTAAATTGTTTTTACGTCTTTATATAATTGCTCAGTTAAAAATTTTAAATCAAACTAAGGAGTATCTCCCTCGTGCAAAGCTCTGTCCTTAACTGGTTTTAGCTTTTATTTAGATCCTATTGGTTATTTGTTCTCTATCAGCTTTCAGACATATTTATTTGATGTATGAATTTCGGAATGTTTTGATTTGATATGCACTGAAGAGACACAGGTTGTCGAAATCGCCATATGCAACTTTGGTATTTATTCCCGCAAATTGGTCCCATCCTTCCGTCTGTCTGTCCATTGAAAAGCCTTGTCAGTAGAACTCCTCGCACAGTTTTGGATTAAGTGGTCAAATTTTGTTACAGAATTGTTGCATACATGCTGCATATACGAAAAAAAAAACCTTTCGGATATTTGATCTTGGTCTTGGTACAAACAAGAGGCTTCAAGATGCCGATTTTGACATATGGGAGTTTGTCAGTGGAACTCCTATATTTTATACCCTGCCACACGAAGTGGCGAGGTATTATGTGATACCCTCATTTGTTTGTCCGTCCGTCCGTCCATCCATCCGTCTGTCCATCCGTCCGACTGTCCCCGAAGGTTTCCGACTGATAACTTGTCAAAATTGGTATGCAGGTTGCTTACTACAAAACTCAGGTCAAGTTCGATTTTGGGTTCAGAGGTCTAAGGGGGTTCTAGAGTTATGCCACTTGAAACTTTGAAATTTTGTGAATTTTAGGGTTTCCGACTGATACCTTGTGAAATAACACAAGGTCTTCAAACTTGGTATGTAACTTGGTATGAAATAACACAAGGTCTTCAAACTGTTTACCACAAAACTTTGAAATTTTGTGAATTTTAGGGTTTCCGACTGATAACTTGTGAAATAACACAAGGTCTTCAAACTTGGTATGTAACTTGGTATGAAATAACACAAGGTCTTCAAACTTTGTATGTAACTTGTTTACCACAAAACTCAGGTCGAATTTGATTTTGAGTTTAGAGGTCTAAGGTGTTCTGGAGTTATGCCCCTTGAAACTTTAAAATTTTGCAAATTTTAGGGTTTCATACTCATAACTTGTGAATGAAATAATATATTTTTTGGGTTCAGTGGTACACATAGTTCTGGAGTTATGCCCCTTTTAACTTAGAAATTTTGTGAAACGTGGCGGGGTATCATGTAATGCACTACTACTATTTTTAGTTCTCCTCAACGAAGTTGAGGTGGACTATTGGAGTACACCCGGCGTCCTCGTCCGCATCTACGTCTACGTCTACTTCCGCGTCCGCATTTAAGTATATATCTTGGTAACTATGAAGGGTAGGATCATCAAACTTTGTATACAGATGCATCGTGGGCTATCTCACAGCCTCCAATAAAATTAGGTCTCTTTGACCTATATTTTCCGCTTGAATGACTTACATTCAAGTTTACGTCCGAGTTCAGATCTCAGTCTATATACATGCTAGGATCATATAACCTTGCATATGCATGCATCTCTGAGGGTACGTCCGAGTTCAGACCTCAGTCACTATGCATGCTAGGATCATGTAACGTTGCATATGCATGCATCTCTGATGTTAGGTCAGCATCCAGGCAAAATAAGGTCACTTTGACCTATATTTCCGCTTGAACG
The DNA here is from genome assembly GCA_002080025.1 of Modiolus philippinarum. Classification (NCBI taxonomy): domain Eukaryota; kingdom Metazoa; phylum Mollusca; class Bivalvia; order Mytilida; family Modiolidae; genus Modiolus; species Modiolus philippinarum. The sequence goes on from MJUU01007719.1 coordinate 17,341, forward strand.
ACTTACATTCAAGTGTAAGTCCGAGTTCAGATCTCAGTCACCATACATGGTAGGTTTATGTAACCTTGCATATGCATGCATCTCTGATGGTGGGTCAGCATCCAGGCAAAATTAGGTCACTTTGACCTATATTTTCAGCTTTAATAACTTACATTCAAGTTTATGCCCTAGTTCAGATCTCAGTCACTATGCATGTTAGGATCATGTAACCTTGCATTTTTGATTGAAGGTCATCGTCCAGGCAAAATTAGGTCACTTTGACCTATATTTTCTGCTTGATTGACTTGCATCCAAATTTACTGAAGAGTTCAGATCTCAGTCACTGTTCATGTAAGGATCATGGAAAAGAAAGGAAATGGGGTAAATGTCAAGGAGACAACATCCCATATCCAGGTTAAAACTTGCATATACATGCATCTCTGACAATGTGCCATTACGAGGCGAACTTTGTAATCGTTGATTACCTATGTTTTATTTTTTAATTTTTTAATTAAATTCTGTTATAGAAATGTTGCTTATAGTCCGCAGATGTGCAATAAGCTTTTCGAATTTTGATTCCGATCGAAACTTTGGTAAATTTCCTCTAAATGTCTTGAATTAATATTTTTCGAATTTTAGCATAATCTCAAACTTTGAGAAGAGTTTGAAAAAAATAAAATTCTGAATACTTTGAGTACTGAAATGTGATTTCAATTTTCGTATATATCCTGAAAAGTCTCAAAGACTACAGTTTTTTTTAGCTCACCTCACGATGTGAGGGGGGAGGCGGGCTTATGTGATACCCCTAGCGTCGGCGTCGGCGTCGGCGTCCGGTTAGGAAGATTGGTTAAGGTCCATTCCTGCTTACTGACATGCCCCAAATCAACCATATTGGTGTGCCTGATGCATTTTGGGATGACGACTGGAATGCATGCTTCAGATGCTGTCTCTGACCTACATTTTACGCATGAGCGACTTTGTTAGGTAGAATGGTTAAAGTCCATTTCCGCTTACAGACATGGCCCACGTCAACCATATTGGTATGTATGATGCATTTTGGGATGACAACAACAATGCATGCTTCGAATGCTGTCTCTGACCTACATTTCACGCATGAGTGACTTGGTTAGGTAGAATGGTTAAGGTCCATTCCTGCTTACTGACATGCCCCAAATCAACCATATTGGTATGCCTGATGCATTTTGGGATGACGACTGGAAT
>MJUU01007720.1:2766-18823 GCA_002080025.1 Modiolus philippinarum
ACTACTATCCATCCATCAAAGTAAAGATTATAGACTAGTGTTTGATAAAAGAATCATCATGACTGATTACTGTACATTACCTTATGGATTTTAAATTGTAAAGGAAACATGTGGATGTTCTCCGACCCGTGTTTGCCTATTTGACGGAGAAAATAAAATGTATTATATGTTAATTTTCTGTTGTTTATTTCTGAATCAATGCCTAAAAAAAAAGAATACGCTTAGAAGATCTGACAAATAACAAAAAACAAAATAAAAACAAAACAAAACAAAATAAATAAAAATAAACAAATATGAATGAATAAATAGATATGTAAATAAACAAACAATGACCAAAAAAAAAACAAACAAACAAAACAAAACAAAAAAACAAACAAACAAACAAACAAACAAAAAAAATAAATGAATAAAAATAAAAAAAAAATGTGACAAACTAAAACAGAACAAACAAAAAACAAACACACAAACAAACTAAAACAAAACAAACAAACAAACAAAAGAAAAACAAATAAAAAAATAAAAGTTGTCATAGCAACTTAGGTTAGTGTTAGAGGTTGGATAAAGGAAGAATAGCATTGGATAAAAACACAAGTAACTAAAAGGAAAAGATAGTTAGAGTTAGTCATGAACAAAAAACAACAAAATCAGGAAAAAGTGTGTATAAGTACTTAAGGAACACAACATAAATAATATATAATGCATAATGTCTAGGGTTAAAGTATGGCTTAGAGAACATGACATATAAAACACATTGGCCAGGGTCAAAATAAAAGTTAAGGTTAGGTTGGTTAGGGTAAGCCGTGAATAAAAAACAACAGTACTAATTATCTAACAAGACTACAACAGAAAAGGTTAGAGGGTTAGTGCTAGCATGAGACCTAAGTTAAAGGGGATACCTATGAAAGCATCTTAGACCGGGGAGTACGATAGCTTCACAAATGAAGGCATCTTAAACAGAAGAAGGGTGGAGCCAAAGGCGAGACATAGGTGTTGAGGCCAAAGGTCAGCGACATACTAAATATGGCAGACACTTCTCGGTTCCGGAACGGAAACGATCTCCGGACCCGGAATTTGAAGGGAAAAATCACAGACCTTTAACATTGGGCCTATGGGTCTCAAGTGCTGCTATATACTACTGATGCAGCGTTGTACGATTATTAGCAATAAATCTCGCTCGAACGAATGCTTAAACTTACTATAAAATATGAGCACAGCTCATTGTTGAAGGCCTCGCGGTGACTTCAAGATGAAGAACAATAAAAGCGCTGTCCCATTGCTTGATTCTACTGTTTTTGTAGAAACTTTGCCTCGTGTGCATTCGCTCCACATTATTTCATTGTTTATTCAATAGTTTACTGAACAGTCAAGTGAAATCATTCCACCATTGGCGTGTTTAAAAGAATGAAAAACGTTTTATGAAGCATTGACGTTGTTTAATTTTGGAGGAGAATATCCATGCTTACACCCCATCTCTTTTGTTCTAGCATGGGTGATCCGAGTCTTAAATGCGGACAAACCACCCACATACTCAGAAACAACTTTTAAAATTACTTTTACTCCAAACAATACTTAACAAAATTAATGCTTCATTCTTTCAAGCACTCACCAACGAAAAATTTTTGAATAACAGACCCGCGGACGCGCTGTGAAAGCAATAGTATGTTCAAGTTAAGTCGGTAACAGTATACTTATTTTTGAATTCGGGTGTCACATCTTCGCACTATACAATTTTCGCTGAACTTGACGTACTTGTGCAATTCTTATAGTTTACTTATATAAACTGAACGTAATTCCTGTAAAGTGTCTTTTGAAAAGTTCATTGACTGACATTTAAAATCAGACGCGACATGTCATCCAGAAAGTTGCTTGGTCGTAAAACATTTTCGCATATAAATGTAGTAAAAATATATATACATACGAGAAAGTGAAGTATCTCACCATATAAAAAGACAATCAACGTTTATTATACATTATTTTATTGGTAATAGAAAATTTTAAAAATGTGTGCAATATTACCATAATATGTATGTACCTTTCACTACATTGAAATTATAACAATTTTAAACTTCTGCCACACTTTCGTGGATTGGGTCTTGTTTTGAAATGTATGAAGTAAATACCACAAGAACCAAATACACCCCGAAATACACCTGGAGAGTGTTATGCTGCCATATTCTCCCGTTTCTCTTGTCCATTTACGTTTCGTATAACAAAATTATACTTGAATTAAAAAAAAAACAGAATTCCAAGAGTTAAGAATTCTTTCCTAGTAATTCCCTTTTGTCATATTTTCATTTAAAAACACTAATAACAAAAGCTGTAAATCTTGTACCGGTTTTAAAGGAAAACAGAAAATACACAAGGGAGTTAATTTGATAAGAGAGTCAAAAGGAAAATCTTTTTCTTTTATTTCAGCTTTCTCACTTCTATGTAAACTATAATATAATGGTATGGAGAGAAAAAAAAAAACAAAAGTACATGTATGAACAAAATCTATCATAGCTTTTAACCCCTCTTATAGTCATTTCCAGGGAGAGGGCTTTATATAATGTTGTGATACCTTGTGCCCGATCCCATTACTGTAAATATTTTGAGCAATAAAATATGTTTAATTCATTTTCCAGAAAATACATGTATCACGTAAAATCCGTAAATTTTTATTTTAAGTTTGTGTGCTTATACGATGACCTCAAAATTTCATTTAACATTTTGAAGAATAAAATATTTATTTTTCAACACCGAAATTTGCACTATAGTTGCTATTAGACATCTTAATAATATTAATATTTGCTCTATGTACTTTTGAAGTACCTTGTATCGACCTTTGCTTTATGTATCTGAATATATACGGACTACAATTACAAAATTCCGAGCACTAGAGAAATTTGACTTTTGGACCGAACATACAGGATGAGTCAAATGTATATTAAGTATACGGGCGTATGACATTTGCGCCGATTTTATAAATTTCAAATTTTTCATTTGAGCCGATTTAATTTTTTCATTTGCGCCGATATTATTTTTCATTTGCGCCGATTTTTTTCATATGATACAAGTAAATAACATTACATTAAAAGAAGATATGTTGGTTAAACCAGACAATAACGAAAGTGTATTTATGCCTCATTTATTTTGTTACTTTTTTATATTTATTTTTGAAATGGCAAAAAGTTTTCTTTGTATTGTGTGTGTTTTTGTCACATGTACATTCACTCCATATCCTTTCATTTTTTCTATTATATCAAATAATGCTACAATAACTTGAAAATATTGGTTAAATATGGCTATAAACTGTGAAGTATGGTACTGTACTTTACTGATACCAATGTGGTACTAATACGTCTTTTAAAGACAGAGCCACTGTTGGTATAAATATGTACTCAGTGGAACACATATATTTTTTATTCCATTTTTATCACCCTTTGAGCTTAATTTTTAATCCGTGTAGGCTATTAGTGTAAGCACTTTTTAAAAAAATCATCAGTATAGTGTTAACAAATGAGAAAATTACCTGTATTTGACACGAAATTAACAAGTAAAAAATCGGCGCAAATGAAAGAAATAATCGGCGCAAATGAAAAAAATAATCGGCGCAAATGAATGAAAAATCAGCGCAAATGAAATGCAAATTGGCGCAAATGCAAAACGCCGAAGTATACTGAATTGTAATAAAAAGTACAAAAAAAAATTAGATATTAGTGATACATCTAATGGTAGTGATTACCATTAGATGTATCACTAATTTCTAATTTTTTTGTCAATCTGTATTCGCAATCTTTTTCTTGCACTTGTGAGAAGTGCAAAAAAAAAGATTGCGAATACAGATTGACTTAGAAAAAAAACAACTTAATTTTTTATTTTTTTTCCATTTCAAGATCGACGATTGATTTAAACTCCTTCATGCCCATTATTTAAGTAGTGAGGGAAGTCTAACTTTACACCAGGCTATAACAGAATGCACTAGTTCAGTATCCCAATTTCGCTAAAAATATTCAAATTCTAACTCAGTTCCTTTATTGGTGGTGTGCACCTGCACTTTTAAAACAATTAGTTATAATTGTAACAATTAATTACATTATTATAGGGTTCACACCGGTCAAGTTGCCATTTGACTTATATATGAAAAAGAAAGGAAATGGGGTAAATGTCAAGGAGACAACATCCCATATCCAGGTTAAAACGACCCAAAACAAAGCATCTAGGGGTCACCGTACGGTCTTCAACACAGTGAGGAACCTCACACCATATAGCAAGCCCTAAATGGCCCCGAAAAGGTAAATAGTGAATAAATCAATGGAAACAAACCACATCCAATAACCCAAATATCAAGAAACTAAAATTTTATAAGAAGACACGGACAAACCAATTACCAACATATTCCTGACTTGGGACAGGCGCATTTACTTTCAATGGAAAAAGAGTGTATTTCATACCTGTCATCTTTTGGAAATCTCCATGGGTGTTTTATCGAATGTCCGAAATGTAAAATCCTTAAAAAAGGGTTATTAGGGGTCTGATGGTATATTTTGTTATATGCCTAAGTACAATGTACTCACAACTAGTTAATGTATTTTGTGGATATTTTATACAGTGAGTAACATTATAACGGTTACTTTCAAGTTTACAAAAAAGTTATGCAAAGCTAGAGTTTTCATGGAGATACAGTAGCACCTAATATCAATATCAATTTTGAGAGAGAGTTCGCTCTGTGAGAGCTTTAGATTTAAAAGGTATATTAGTAATGTCTGTATGTTTTGTTGGTGTCGGTTTTTGGTTGTTTACTTAGTTCGAGTTTAAAGTCCAGTGAGGAGTATTTAAGCTATATCAGGACGAGAACAAGTTAATCAATTCAAAAAAATTATATACGTAAAAGGAAACAGAAATAAAGGTGGAAGGGACAACCGGGCGGGGCAACGAGTTGTGATTGCCACTGGAAAAGGGGATAAATGGGTAGGGGCGGGAAATTTAGCCTTCTATAAGCCCCAAGCGAGTCTGCTGTGCTAAGAAAAATATAGAAGTGGTCTTAATACTGCAAAGAACGTGGCATTTCTCTGCACAGTTTGGCTACAATGTTTCGCAGTCAGGCTTTCCGTATCATAACCTGACTACCCAGCATAGACAGGGCATTCCCATATCCACCACATAAAGCCGGAGCACCTGAAAACCGATTCAGGTGCCGGAGTCAATCTTTGGTCTTCCGTCTTGAGTGTTCTCAAATATGTTGTATTTCTGAATTTGGATTTATGTTAATTTGTGTAATTCGCCGTTTCAGAAAATAAGGAATTGTGGGTAAAGAGATTGTTTTTGAAAAATTGGTGTACGGACAATCGATTTTCAACCAATGGCGTTATGTTATTTACGTTCTCAACCAATCAAAATATTTTGGTGCACGCTCTTCCCATAATCCTTTAGTTTCTGAAACGGCAAATACTTGTGCTTTGTTTCTTCGGTATTTTAAATAAAATACTTGAGTTAGTGTTTGCACTGTTTTGAAAGTCCTGTTGTTTTCGTTGAAGTCTTTGTGATGACTTAAGAATGAATTATCAATAAATATTGACAAAAATGCGTATTTAACAAATATTCCGATATTTGTGAAATTTTATGGTTGCTACTTTCAATGACAAAAGAGTGTATTTCAAACCTGTCATCCATGGGGGTTTCATCGCGTGCCCCAAAATGTAAAATCCTTAAAAAGGGTTATTAGGGGTCTGATGGTATATTTTGTTATCTGTTAAATGCTCTGATGTGTTTTATAGTCACATTCAAGCTATTCATTATATCCCGCTTTGCGGGAGGTATATAGTGTTCATGGTGTCCGTCCGTCTGTCCGTCCCTCCGTCTTTTTGTTCCCTATAGCTGGTATCCTCTACTCCTCCTTAACCACTGACTGGAATTTCATGAAACTTATACAGGAGCTTAATTACATATTGTAGATGTGCACTACACATTTTGCTTTCCAATAATTCCTTTTTTCCAGATTTTGACATGTCATGTTAAACTATTAGCGTCATCGAACAGTCACGTGACTAAAGTGGCTACCGATTTTGTACATAGAAATATAACGATAGATTGTAAAAAAATAGAAAATATCAAGATTTAGAATTGCGTTCTTTAAAATGTACAACTATGTGCTTATTCTTCATAGATTTCTCTTTCTTTCGGTATAATATTTATAAGAATTAGAAGAGGTTTAGTCTCGTCAAAATTCATTCTAAAATTTCAAATATTTTTACAAGTATTCCCAATTTAGGGCATTGTAAATATCGTATTTTCTGTGAACTATCCCCTTTTCAGAATTGAATTGCGAGAGAACTAATACACTTTTCTAATTTGTACAACTATGTGGTGAAAATAGATAAAATAGGCTATCCGTCGGTGTAATTCTTTTCACTTAAGATAAAGATCTTATCTCGTAAAAATCGATGTGAAAATCGTCATTTTCACTGATCTGGCAATATGGCGACTGCTAGATTGTGATGACCCAACAACATTAATTGTGATTCATATTATTTTGTTTGTCAATATTTTAGAATACAACTACTTTTTAAAATGAACAATTTATTATTGTTTAAATTACAAAATAAAAAAAAATCTAAAAAAATCAATTTTGAATAGAGCAGACTGTTTATGGTTCAATTATTTTATTACCCTCGACAGCCATCCCTGATGTTGATTGTGGCAATAAACAATTTTCACCTGTGATACCTGTGGCTAAATTACGTAAGAAATGACCTGATGGTGATGTATGCATTACGCGTGTAACAAATTTGTGTGTTGTGTAGTCAACGACTATGATAAATTGTACCGGTATTTTGAAGCAAGGACGTATGCAAGTCATTCGCTTATTTTTGTTACATGTAGTCCCAATTATCAATGTATAATAATGTTTTATATAGTTCATTCTTTTATTTGTTACATTTTATTAACCTAAGGTAACATTTAAAAATGTTTTCAAAATATATAAATGATATAATATACCATGACAATCGTTATCGTTTACTCGTTAAATAATACACAGGTACCGGTACGATTCACGTTAACCAGTTCGCATCTGACTGACAGAGTTACATTTCCTTAAAAAGTCCGTAATAGTTTAGTATGTTTGGACTTTGTCATTTGAGCTCAATGCAAACCATGTGGTGACCGCCTGGTATCCACTACTCCTCCTTGACCACTGATTAGAATTTCATGAAACTTACGCAGGAGCTTAATTATATATTGTAGATGTGCACTACAGTTTTTGATTTTCAATAATTGTTTTTTTTCCAGATTTTTGACATGTTTTGGACTCTGTCATTTAGGTCAATGCAAACCATATAGTGACCAATTGGTATCCACTACTCCTCCTTGACCAGCGATTGGAATTTCATGAAGCTTATGCAGGAGCTTAATTACATATTGTTGATGTGCACCATGCATTTTGTTTCCAATAATTCCCTTTATTCCAAATTTTTGACATGTTTTGGACTTTGTCATTTTGGCTCAATGCAAACTATATGGTGACCACCTGGTATCCACTACTCCTCTTAAATCAATGATTGGAATTTGATGAAACTTATGCAGTAGCTTAATTACATATTGTAGATGTGCACTATGCACTTTGATTTCCAATAATTCCCCTTTTACCTGATTTTTTTTTACTTATGATGGATTTTGTCATTTTGGCTCAATGCAAACTATATGGCGATAACCTGGTATCCACTGCTCCTTTTAAATCAATGATTGGAATTGCATGAAATATATTGTAGATGTGCATCATGTATTTTGTTTCAATGAATTCATTTTTTCCAGATATTTCAAAAAAACAGGAAGGGTTGGGGTGGGGGTATCCGTGGCCCACTAGCCCACAGTAAGTCTAGTTTCTTCTAAATTTTATCATATTGCCTGAAATTTACAAATTTTACTTTTCATTTTGAAAGCCTTCATGGGGGTTTTCATCCATAATGGGGGTTAAATGACAGGTTTTGTGTATTTTAGAGAAAAATATGTGAGCGGTACCTGAGCTTTTCTCTGCATGTACACACGATTCTTTCAAGGTAAGATGATCAGACATCAGACACATCGAAACTTTTCTTTTTGCAGACAAACAAGTCTGTTGCATTTCTGTGACTATTAATCCACTAGTTCTAGAATCAACACAAACTAGAGTTACAGTGGCCTAGTGGGCCACGGATACCCCCGCCCCCGCCTCTCCCTGCATTTTCTTTAACATCTGGAAAAAGGGAATTCTTAGAAAACAAAATACAAAGTGCACATCTATAATATGTAATTAAGGTCCAGCATAAGTTTCATGAAGTCCTGATTAGTGGTCAAGGAGTAGTGGATACCAGGTATTTACCATATGGTTTGCATTGAAGTAAAAGAGCTAAAATGACAAAGTCCAAAACATGTAAAAATCTACCAAAAAAGGATTAATTGGAAAACAAAATGTGTAATGCACATCTACAATATGTAAAAATGCCCCTGCATTAGTTTCATTAAATTCGAAACATTAAGAGGAGCAGTGGATACCATGTGGTTTGAATTGAGATAAAATGACAAAGTCAAAAATATGTCAAAAATCTGAAAAAAAAATTTTTTTGGGAACAAAAAGCGTAGTGCACATCTACAATATGAAATTAAGCTCCTGAATAAGTTTCATGAAATTCCAATCAATGGCTTAAGAGGAGTAGTGGATACCATCTGGTCACCATATGGTTTGCATTGAGATAAAATGACAAAGTCCAAAACATGTCAAAAATCTGGAAAAAAGGAATTATTGCGCAACAAAAAGTGTAGTGCACATCTACAATATGTAATGAAGCTCCTGCACAAGTGTCATGAAATAGGGAGGAATAGTAGATACCAGGTGGTCACTATATGGTTTGCATTAAGCTAAATTGACAAACTCCAAAACACTTCAAAAATCTGGTAAAAAGGGAATTTGGGGAAAATAAACAGCGTAGTGCACATCTACAAAATGTAATGAAGCTCCTACATTAGTTTCATGAAATTCCAATCTGTTGTTTAGGAGTAGTAGTGGATTCCATGTGGTCACCATATTGTTTGCATTGAGCTAAAATGACAAAATTCCAAAACATGTAAAAAATCTGGAAAAAGGGAATTATTGGAAAACAAAACATTTAAAGCACATCTACAATATGTAAGTAAGCTCCTGCATAAGTTTCATGAAATTCTGATCAGTGGTTTAGGAGGAGTAGTGGATTCCATGTGGTCACCATGTGGTTTGCATTAAGCTAAAATGACAAAGTCCAAAACATGTAAAACATCTGGAAAAAGGGGAATCATTGGAAAACAAAACATGTAGTGCACATCTACAATATGTAATTAAGCCCCTGCATAAGTTTCATGAAATTCCGATCAGTGGTTTAGGAGGAGTAATGGATACAATCTGTTGGGTACAAAAAGACGGAAGGACGGAAGGACACCATGAACACTTTATACCTCCCACAAAGCGGGGTTATAAAAATAATTGACATATATTTTCAATAAATATTGTATATTGTTATTTAGTAGATGTGAGCCAGACACCTTAAAGCCCATTGTCTTAGAAACATTTTAAGCGATGTTTGTACTCTGGAGATACTGCAACGCCCACGTCCACTCAATTTTTGACAAAGTGGTAGTAAAAGCATCATTAATAAATGAACTTTAATTGTTGAAGGCTTCGTGGTGACTTTAAGATGAAGAACAACAATAAAAGCGTTGTTCCATTGCTTGATTTAATCATGTATTTGTAGACTTTGTCTCGTGTGCATTTACTCCATATCCTTTCATTGTTAATCACGCACATGACATGTACATTAGCTCATATGCATATTCATAAATATTGATCATTTAATCAAAAATATGAAAAATATCGTAAAAAAAATATTTATTCCCTGTGCAGGGTGTGATGTGTTTCAAGTGCAGAGATTGAAAGTTTTTTGTTTAATGAGCACTGAAAAAGTTCAACATGTGCTTGTCGTCTAGCGACTAGGGTGTTCGTGCGCTGTATCTATCAAATAACTTAATACCGAACTTACTGTAAATTTAATTTCTGCATTTGACCATTTCGACAACTTATGTCTCGTCAGTGCAGATAAATCTAAACATTTGGAAGACCATAAAAGTCAAAGATATTTAAAAACTGATAGAGAAAAAAACAACTTAACTACATACCCTAAAAATAAACCTCCAGTTTCACACTCTTGAACAATTGTGAAGTTATATGTGTCATATTTTAGTTGTTATTAAAACTAGAGATGTCAAAGCTATTTAAAAACCAAAGATTCTGAAAAAAAATTGACTTCCTAGAATGAAATGACCAAAAATGACAAATTTTGTGTTTCATCGGCAGTACCTCTGCGATTTGACTTACAAATACAATGAGTGAAAAAATGGCATTCCGACAGTGTTACCTATAGTCCATGGGTTGGAATAACCCCCGTGCCCCCCCCCCCCCACTTCCCAACCCCACCCATTTTTAGTCCGCATAGATCCCCTCTTCAAAATAAAACATGTAAACACGAGCATAACCTGCACGCACTGGTGGAACAGGGCCCAATTTTAGACCCATCTACCGAGAAATTGGAAAATTTCGTTTTTCTTTCAGTTGCTTCAAAATGTTGACCAAAAGTTTTCCAGTTATAAAAACGATGTATCAAATGATAGCTTATTGTATGAGCTTTACAACGAACCCAAATTTTTACAATTTCTATGCCTAATACGTTCCATAGCGCCATTAAACGTACCCCTACCCCTATGAAATATTGAGGAAAATTTGGGTCTTTTCATTGTAATTGCGTAAGTTTGATGGTCTAAAGAACCAAAAGTGCATCTCGATTCCCAATTCTGAAAATTGTTTTTAGTTTTTCAATCTATTTTCTTGAATATGAAACATGTTAACATAATGTTAACAAACATGTTTTTAATTATCAAAGTTTTATTTTCAAATAGACCAAATAAACCGATCTTTGAATATTTCCGATTTTTACTAAGTTTTGTCATTCTTTTGCCCAATATTACCTTTTAGTAAACAAATATCACTTAAAGTAGATATCAAATGAAAGCTTATTATATTTGCTTTACAACTATTACAAATAATGGCCATTCTTATGTAATATAAACATCATACATCAGTAAAACTTACCCCTACCCCAACAAATTTACTGAAAAATTGTCAATTTTTTGTCTATGTTCGCATAAAAATAACAGGAACACTCAAAATGTGTGTTGTATATGACAATTTTTCATAAATTATACCATGAATTCGTATATTAATAGTCATTTGTTGAATTAAACTCAATATTTTGCCTGAAATTGATGAAAAATGGGAATTTTCAACATTTCAGATTTGCCCAAATTTCACTGTTAAATCGTTATATATGCCAAATATGGAAAATATAGCTGCAGATATGCCTATTGATATGCCTATGCCTCTTTGACACATTCCCCGTTTCCCTTCTTTTTCCTATTAATTGTTCTAAGCGTTACGTTAGATGTCTGAAAACATTGTTAAGAAAAACAAGAAGTGTTTAATTTGACTTAAAATACCCAAAATCTTACCCCTACCGTAACAAATTTTCCTTAAAATTGTCAATTTTTCGTCTATGTTCGCAACAAATTAACTCAAACACGCAAAATGTGTGTTGAATATGACAATGTTGCATAAATTACATCACGATTTGGTAATTTAAGAGCCGTTTGTTGACTTAAACTTAACATTGTGCCCGAAATTGATGAAAATGGGATTTTTCAACATTTCAGATTTGGCCAAAGTCCACTGTTAACCCGTTATATATGGCAAATATGGATGATATATCTGCAGATATGCCAATTAATTGTTCTAAGCAATACATGAGTTGTCTTAAAACAGTGTTTAGAATATCAAGGGGTGTTTAATGTGACTCTGAATACAGAGAATCTTACCCCTACCCAAACAAATTTTCCCTAAAATTGTCAATTTTTTGTCTATATTCGCATAAAAATAACCAGAACATGCAAAATGTGTGTTATGTATGACAATGTTGCACGAATTACATCATGATCTGGTATTTTAACAGCCATTTGTTGACTTAAACTAAATATTTGGCCCAAACTGATGAAAAATGGGAATCTTCAACATTTCAGTTATCTCCAAAGTGCATTGTTAAATCGTAATATATGTCAAATCTGGAGGATTCATCTGCAAAAATGCCATTTAATTGTTCTAAGCGATACATTAGTTGTCTGAAAACATTGTTTAGAAAAACAAGGACTGTTTAATGTGACTCTAAATACCGAAAAACTTACCCCTTCCCCAATAGATTTTCCCATAATAGTCAATTTTTTTAATACATTCACATAAAATAACCAAAACACACAAAATCTGCATTGCATATATCAATGTTGCATAATTTTTATCAAGATTTGTCATTTTAAGTCCCACTTGTCAACTTAAACTCAATATTTTGTACAGAATTGATGAATAATGGGAATTTTCAGCATTTCAGATTTCACCAAAATTCACCTTTAGTAATGTTGCAAATCTGGAGGATTTATATGCAGATATGCCGATTCATTGTTTTAACCGATATACAAGTTATCTTAAAACAATATTTAGAAGAACAAGGAGTGTTCAATGTGACTCTAAATACCGAAAATTTTACCCCTACTCTAAGAAAATGAAGCTTAAAAATCCCCAGAATATGTATGTCTGTATATTTATATGAACAAAACATACTTAAATTTTACTTTCTTTTAAAAAATGCATTTTATATATCGCAATATGCAATTTTAACGCCAAAATATGGGTAAAATTGTATATTTTGGGCGATTTTCGTGAAAAATGGGATTTTTCAGCATTTCGGAATTTTACAAAATTCAAAGTTGAATTTTTGTATAACTGTCAATAAAACACACACATGATCTTATTTGTGATATATGAGAGTCTCTGTGTATTTTGGTGTTTGAAATGATATGTTATTGGACCTTTATACAATGTTAAAACTTTTCAAGCTGAATAAAATGAAATAAATTGTGTTGAATATTTGTGGTAAGGGGTTATATGTATGTAATTTATGAGACTGAAGTTATTCTAAAATGTTTAAAAACATATTTTCTTATGGCTTAGATATAATGAAAGGATATCTAATCAACATTTTTAAGTTATATACCGATTTCATGAAGTATTTGCATCTCAAAGTCAAAACAGCAGAAATTCTGAAAACCGGAAAATTCCCATTTTGCATACAATTTCGAGCAGAGGAGTCAAAAGGAGACCTCTTAAAAAGTTTAAATCTACTTAAATGATCTTCTGCATGTCAGCTTTAGTGAAATACACACTAGAATTCCAATAAAACATTATTCTTTAATCATTTAGAGCCTGAATATTTCATATTTTCCCTTAATTTTAGGGGGAGGGGTGCTAATTTTGACATTTCTGAACCTTCAATACGTCTGAAACTAAAATTTTTGCACACGATTTGTTGCTAACATGTCATAAATCATTACTACATCGGCAATTATTAAATATATATTCAGATTTTTACGACCATAAAGTCAGACTGTCGAAATTGTGAAAAAAATCTAAAATTCCGAAAATCCCCATTTTTCAAAAATTTTATACCGAAAATAAAAAATTTATGGACTTTAATGGATTTATTTTCCAACATTGTATCACAACTGATAATTTAGGCATAAAAACTAGATCAAATGACGAGGGTTGTTTATCTGAAAGGAACTGACAGCCTAAAATTGTCATTTTCGCTATTTTTTTGCAGGGGGGAACATTTTTTGTATCCCCAGATCATAAAAATGGAGTAAAGTGCCCAAACTTGAGTTCATTGTGAAGGATATTAAGTTAGCTTTACTTTGGTACAAAATTTTAGTACATATTACTTATCATTAAATAATTATGTAGCTTAAAAGATGAAACTTAGGTTAAAACGAAAATACAAGAGTTTTTCGTGGTGTACTATAAAAGTGGCCCTATACTGTCTATGCGTGCAGGTTATGTTCGTGTTAACATGTTTTATTTTCAAGAAGGGATATAGGAGGACTGAAAAAAATCGGTCTAGATGGNAAGTGGGGGGGGGGGGGGGGGGGGGGGGGGTGCGCGGAAAGTGATTTCAGCCCATGGCCTACTATTTACAACTAGTATAAATACACGACAATCAGTCAAAACCTGATAAGCTGAACTTTATCAGCAGCAATCATTATCATCATTATCCTCGTTGTCGTCTTCAAATATTTCATCACAGACGTTATTCAATTCAAAATCTTCTTCTTCAAATATTTCATCACTGAAGTTATCCATTTCAAAATCATCCTTATATTTACCAGTCTCTCTTTCTTGCAAATTATCCGAGGCACAATTCCTGTGGCACAATAGTGCCACTTGTCTATTCATAGTCAATATCCTCTGCCAAAATTTACCATGCACTCTTGTGGAGGTCAGGCTGCTTTTAATCAGCATGCAGTCAAATGTATAACTGATAGTTAACACGACGAACATGAATTTCAAATTAATACTTGCACGATGAACACAGACTCATATCAATACTATTCTTGGAGCCTAAATATTTCTGTGACTTTTTTTTCAGGCAAAAAGTGTAATATCTCAACTTATTTGTATCTGTGTATTTTGGTTTTCCATACACCACACACAAACCTCTCTATATATAGTTGGTAAAAAGTCCCAGCTGCACACGAGTTCGTGACCAAGCCCTTCAAAGGTACAAGACTGCTTTTCAACAAGCCTAAAGAGCTATCTTCGATCCTCGAACAAATACATTGGTAATATTGTGATGCCTGAATCTTGTTGTAAACGTGGCGTGGGACTCGGATGGCACCACAATACGCTAAAAGGGGTTCTAAATGGCTCCAAAGAATCAAACGTGTTGATGCTTCAAAAACTCTACTAAGAACGCTCAACCTAAAAACAAGTACACAGATTCCGGACATGTACATTACACTATCCCCCTTTTTCTCCTGAAAAGTTTATGGTTAATTCCCATAAATTGCAAAAATTAATGTTCACTACAACAAATGTTTAGCACAACTTAATGTTAATTTCACACAAGGTTTAAACTTTTCATATTCAGTAGTCGTCATCATAGCGAATAGGTTTTTTAATTTTCCTTCCATAGCGACTCTTTGGCGAATTTCGAATATCTATAGTTTTCCTGTGTGAGTCTGGATCCAGTGTCCTCGACTCACAGTCTACTTTAGTTCCATCCTTTTCTCCTTCAGAGTCTTCTTTTAAGGTATCGTCCATATTTAGTGAGTCTGGAACCAGTGTCCTCGACCCACTCTGGTCATCGGTTTCGTCAATTTCCTCGACAGTTTCTGACTGATAGCTTTGCGATTCCGCCTTGTCATGTCCGTGTGAGCCTGGAACCTGTGTCCACGACTCACTTGGACTCTGGATATTAATTTTTTGTCTCGCGTCATTCCTGTCTTGAAATGTTTGCTGTTCATCGTACCATCTACCACCTGAATCTGGAACCTGTGTCCTCGATTCAGGAGGTTCAATCTTTTGTTCGATGTTCGTCTCATCTCGTGTGTCCTGGGAATCACATCTTTGGTTTTCGCTTTCTTCATTTGTCTCCCCTGCCTTAATTTTTCTTCTTTGACGAGCTATCCACATTGGGATGTATTCAAGTACTGCTGGCTTCATTCTGTCATGGTGCAATGTTGTAATTGTTTTTTGATTACTAACATCATACAATACTGACCCATGACGCTTGTGCACGACAAAGGGACCTTTCCATTGTGGTTGTAATTTAGGACTCTTCCCTTTTGTTTTCGCTGACTCGATGACATAAACAAGATCCCCTGGTTGATAGATTTGTTCGTTTTTCCTCAGATCATGTAATCTCTTTTGGTGTTCAGCAGCTCTCTTCAATGATTGCCTTGCGAATTCGTGGCTGTTCTGCAAAGAGTCCGTCAGCTTGGTGATGTAGTCTTCATAGTCACCTGAAGATCTCTCCTGGAGTCCAAAAATAACTTCTTGTGGTAAGTGGACTTCCCTCCCCAGCATAAGACGGTTTGGTGTCAGGCCGGTGCTGGTGTGAGGTGTGCTTCGATAAGCACC
>MJUU01007720.1:20549-40276 GCA_002080025.1 Modiolus philippinarum
TCTCAAGATCAGCTCCATTGCTCTTTGAAATGTCCCGGGTGCACCACAAAGCCCAAATGGCATTCTGGTATATTCAAATAATCCGAAGCGTGTTGTGAATGCCGTTTTACATCGATCTTCTGGGGCAACCTCTATTTGGTGATACCCACTTTGAAGGTCCAGGGTTGAAAAAATACTAGCTCCAGTTAGTGTGTCAAGACATTCTTCGATATTTGGAAGAGGGTACGAATCCTTTCTTGAGATTGCATTCACTTTTCTGTAATCAATACACCATCTTATCCCATTATCTTTCTTTCTTACTAGAACAACTGGAGACGCCCATTCCGACTTTGATGGTACCACAGCTCCCATTTTCAGCAACTTTTCTAGATGTTCTTTCTCTTCATCTTGAAATCCGATTGGCGTCCTTCTGAGGGGCTGGCGAATTGGCTTTGAGTCGCCAGTGTCTATGCGGTGTTTGATTCCTGAGAAACAGCCAAGGTCTTCATCATTTACAGCAAAAATATCTTCAAATTGTAATAACAGTCTACAGATTTCTTCTTTTTGATTGTGAGTAACGTTGTCATCTATTGAATTCAAAATAGGTGTCAAATGTTTGGGCAGTGACTCTAAAGGATTTTTTTTTCTGTTCTGTTTTCTCTTTTGGGTCTGCTCCACATGCTTCATCAACGATTCCCGAAACTTCTACAAGCTTGCCTAAATGTGTTCCAGACGGCAGAGTTATCTTTTGGTGTGTCGGATTCACAATTCTAATTGGGATGTTCTCTGTCATTGGTACAAGAACTGACCCTGTGTGGCTACCATCCTTGGAAGATGCAGGATCTAATACGCCAAAGATGTCATTCTTGGGACAGTCAACTTTTCCAACAACATTTGTCTCACTCATTGGATCGAGTATTGTCTCTTCAGCTATTGAAACTCTTGACACATGGTAATCTATATCCTTGCTGTATCTACCAGGGATAAGTTCATTATTTATTTTTAGATCACCTTGCCTTGCCATTATAACTCCATCTAGTTCTTTTAATAAGTCCATTCCAATCAAGATGTCGTCCCTAATTGGCGCTATGCAGACTGGCCATCCAACTTCTGTTTCTCCTAGTTTCAGTTTGGCAGGTATGTGCATATCTGCTTCCATCTCTTTACCACTTTCGGCGTTAAGTAAACGGGCCTTTTCTCCAGTGTCGCTTTTCAAGCCAACAGACTCTGCAAATTGATTCGAGTAACATCAGCTCCGGTATCTATTACGGCCTCTACTTTAGTACCATTTACTTCAATGGGTACTAGGAGTCCTTGTCCTTTTCCAGTTTTATAAACTGGCCTCTTTTCTTGGTCTTCACTCCTACGTATCGGACTAGGCGATCGTGATCTCTTTGGGCAGTCTTTAATGAAATGATTCGGATCCCCGCAATTATAACATCCACTTGGTTTTGACACTTTCCCACTTTCTTTTGGCTTTTGCAATAAAGTCTTCTCGAGGAGATCTCTAAGTGCCCTTATCTCATTTTGTAAACTCTGATTCTCTGACTTGCGAGGTGGATATGTAAGTAGTCTCACATTCTCTGAATCGTCCGTTGGATCTTCATCATCTTCATTCTCGTCTTTCCATGTGACTCTCCTTGATCTCTGTTTTGAAAACTCAGAGTCTCTACCAAGCGTTGCTTGAAAGTTATGTTGTAACTGTACAACAATATCTAAGGCTGCAGCAACAGTTTTTGGTTGGCGATTAAGGGCCTCGTAAGCAATTTTAGCATTTCGATGTCCTTTCAGAAAATGTCCTGCTGCCAGCTCTTCTTGGAGCTCTATATTTACAGTCGGGTATGCCCGGGAAACAAGCCGCCTAACTTCTTCAGCGAATTCTTCATTCTTTTGATTATACTGCCTTATATCGGCCAACTTCTTCCTTGCAGTTGTAGGTGGTTCTTTTCTATTAAAACGATGTTCCATGTGACATGATAAAGCCTCAAAATTATCATGATCTTGCTTGGGCAGCGTTGACAAAAATTTACTTGCCTGTCCTCTTAGACATTCTATATATCTGTCTAACTTCTCTTCATCAGTCCATTCATTTCTTTTAGAAGCTCTGTTAAATTGGATTATAAACCCTTCATAGTCATTCTTTCCATCAAATGTGGGTAGTTTTTGATGAGGCACGTCGTCTTTCATTCTTGACATGTTTGAGGTGTTTGTTGCCCCTCTTGAAAAATGCCTTGTATTTTGATCTGTAGATTGTGTCATAGATTCCCACCTTTGGATAGTACTTAAAAGGGGGTCAAAAGTAGCGGGTCCTCCTGTGTTCCGAGGTGTTGATGACATTGGTGTAGTGGTGTTCGCAGATGGCCTGGGACTGTTCCCTCGACCAGTCTGTGAACCCAACCCTTGTCTGTATTCCTCTTGGCTCAGTGGTTGATGATCAGTTCGCAAATTGTCACTAAAGCTTAAAGATGGTCTGGGACTGTACCCTCGACACAAAGTTTTCGGATGGTACACAATTTTCGTTTTTTCCATTGTTGTCCGATTCTGGAAATTGGCTTCGGTTCATACTTTGTGATTTAGCATTTTGCAGTTTCAGTGCACTTCGGTTTTCGGCTACAGTTTTGTTGATTTCCTCTAATATTCGGCTTTGGCTGTAGAATAACTCTTAGGTGTTCACATTCATTTCTTCTTGTTTTTGATGAATGATTTTAAGCGTTTGGCACATGTCTGCCATGTTGTTCGACAGGGTTCCCATATCACTTCCTATCTTTTCAAGAACAGTTAACATTTTGAGATTTATAAGGTCACTCTGATGTGATTGTTCAGTCAAGTTAAACATTTCATTATCTTTTAACTGTTCGCTCTCGCGCCCATCAAAACCTAAATCAGTTGCAACATCAGTTGTATTTTCGCTATCCTTACTATCCATTTTTCATTAAATTAATTTATTGAAAGGCTTGTATTTCTTGAGGGTCCACTTGAACAGAAAATGTATCTGTATCTTGCCAACACTCTTTACAAACGTCAAGTTGTAATCTCCTCAGCCACTTTTGTGCTAAAATTGTCTTCGGGTGCAAACCGTCTTTCAACAAATGGAAATTAATATTCTGTCTGTTATTTGACCTCGTTTTTATAATATCCGTTTGAAAACGTAGCGTATTTCTACCAAGTTTATTATTCAACTCCTCAATTTTTGAATTTAATAAAGCTACTTCGTCTTTCACAAAATTGTCAGCTTTGTCAAATTTCTCAGGCTTTTTATGACCTCTCCTTTGGTTATAGGTAGACACAGAATACGGCGGAATTGTAATATATTTAATTGTTCCGTTCCTTGTTTTTGAAAAACAAAGTCTTTTATCCTGTTGTACTGATCAATTACTTTCTCAGTTGCCTTGCCATTATAATTGTATCTAATGTCAATGTAACCTTTAGACTTCGATATTTTCTCTGTGACGTCACATGTACCTAACCATACATATACTACTACTGGTTTTCTATATTGGGTAATCAAAGTATCAAGGTGTTCAATGGCATTGACAACAGCTGTTTTTGTTCTCCAACCCTTGTGACAAAGAAATTTCAATGGTAATTCCGTGTCCTTGTTGACCGTTTTGAGCTTTGATCCCTGGCTGTCAGAAAGAAGAACAGCAAATTTATCACTTTCTCGTTCTGGGATGACTAGTGGATTGGCCCTCAAGTAGTTTGTTAAAGCAGTTTCGCTCATATGTTAACAATTTACTAATTACTCTGCAAAATACTAAAAACAATTATAATTACAGAGGTTAACGAATATAATTTGTGCAATAGTGCTACAATATACTACTATTCCAAGCCCGAAATCTTGTGACGAGGACGGGACTGACAGGATATGTTTTAGTGTTTGCAGACCAAAGGGACGTCACTCATATAATTGAATTAATCTAATAAATCAGTATTTTAAAAACTTCTCTGTTGAAATAAACAATAGAAATACACAAAAAATGGTTCGATCTTACCGGAATAATGCAAAAAAAATCTACTGACGGGGTTCCGTTTCTGGATTGCCCAATCGTCGGCAGACGACCCTAATCCCGGTTAATGAAAACACTTTCCTGCCGAATTAACAACAGAAAACCACTTCTGACACCAGTGTGATGCCTGAATCTTGTTGTAAACGTGGCGTGGGACTCGGATGGCACCACAATACGCTAAAAGGGGTTCTAAATGGCCCCAAAGAATCAAACGTGTTGATGCTTCAAAAACTCTACTAAGAACGCTCAACCTACAAACAAGTACACAGATTCTGGACATGTACATTACAATATCATTTATTAAATAGTGAAATGCTATTAAAGAGCAAATGTATTTACTTATTTCAGAACAAGAACCTCGAGAGGCAGTAATCTGTTTCCGACCCCAGTTTCAAACCAAACAATATGTTCCTATTGATTTGATCACATTACTTTGTGAGCCCAGTATTGAGGGACCTAACCAATGGTATTACGTTATTACGTTGTGTGTCTTTCACATGATACAACAAAGCATTATTTGGCTTCTGCTACTTCTTGCGACGAAAAACGGCATCTTAAAGTAAATCGCATTGTGGCTAGTAAGGCGATGACACGTTTTTCCTGGTTTATATTAGTTAATCGATCTTGAATCTAGCATACTTGCTCAACTTGCAAATAATAATCGTCAAAAGAAGCCGTATTAAACGGACTTTGTTGTCAACTTTCCCATTAAACTCTTCCAGTCCTTTGGGGATTTGGTCTTAGGTCCAGATATTTTGAACGTGGTTGTAGAACCCTTCGTTTCCTTTCAAATAATTTTTTGACAATTATGTATTTGTTACAAAATCTACCAGACCAAACACTATCTCTGCTTGATCTTCAAAATTATCAGGAATGAATAATTCTATAGTATTGCGTTGCCATGAAAAGTAAGAACCCGATTGTCTTTTGGACGAAGTAATCCTTGGTCGACAGATGATTCGAAGTAGTGTAACAGCTTATGCTTGTCGGTTTTCATTGGCATACCATCTGCAGTAGCTAAAGACCATGGAACTGGGCTAGAGGTTAAGACAATGTCATTTCAAGGTCAATGTTATTTTTAGAGATAGCAGGACAAATTGTCAAAACAAGTTTCTTTCAGCTTTAATCTGTGTCATTTTCTTTGAGAGCTTATGAGAGTTTTCCTCACCTTTGCAGTTGCAAATGTTTTCAATTTATGCAGCTACATAGGACTCTGGAACTCGACGATTTGTTTAACTATTCTATCAAGTATAAATTCTTTCAAACATACCTTAACAATAGTATTAGTATTCATCAGGTCTAAAGCCAAATTTGATTTTGCAGGAACGTTACTTGACAAGCAATACAACTGACTGAATTTGTAAATGAGTAGATTGCATCCATACGAAACGAAGTTAAAAGTAACTTCGGTATTTAGGTTTTTGTTCACATTTGCCTAACGTCCTGTTTTCTCTGTAGGCCGAACTAATGCACATATGCAGAAACTAATTGACAGTAACTTAGGTATTTTGTTATTCCTTGTACAACAACGAATCCTTAGAAAGCATATCAATCAGTTCTAGCAGTGCCTCAGCATATTATGCTCTGCAATGTCGAATAAACGATAATCTGCATCATAATTTCTGCTAACTCAGCGTGTCTGATATGATTGTTTCAGTTGTGATGTGAACAGGATTTTT
This sequence comes from Modiolus philippinarum, assembly GCA_002080025.1. NCBI lineage: Eukaryota > Metazoa > Mollusca > Bivalvia > Mytilida > Modiolidae > Modiolus > Modiolus philippinarum. Next base: position 26,215 of record MJUU01007720.1, read on the forward strand.
TACATTCAGGAACAGACGACCCGAAATCAATGAAAGAATTGCGTTCTAGCAGTTATGTGGCCCCTGTATGTGTGTTGGCCAAACGGGTCGTCAAATAAATAGGGACATATAATGCATAATTGTTGTGGTCAATTTCGAAAAACATTGCACGGAGGTCATACAAAGATGCTGTATAGAGATCTAAGAAGTTTTCTTTCGTATCTTTTATAAGAATCAATATGATATAAATGACAGCTATATACTGAAGTCATAAAACAGAAACAGTCTTGCCCAATTCGCAAATTCTTAAGTCTTTAAACGCGTTAAACTGATTTAGGGTAGCTAACTCGTCACATTTTTAATTTGTGTCAGATTTCGGAACTCCCGTGGTTTTGTCTAGTCCAATGGCTTCAAAAATTTTGCACACTTTTTATTTCATGAATATGTTCTATAGGTCAAATTAAGATAAACAACTTCAGGAGTGAGCCTCCTTAAGTACGCAATGTTATGAACAGAATTTAAGTTTTCATTTGACAGGTCTTCTTTCTGGTTTTTCAATATTGTTTGGATTCTTCTTCGTAATCTTTCAAATCGTTTCAACGGAGGCATTTCGAGACCTGCACTGTTATACTGTTGCCAGACATCGCCTTTTCTAATAAACCATTCGCACAGATTTCTGATCCGTCCAGAAAAACTGTGAGCAAAGCTCACAGATATCATTGCCCCGCTCCCTGTTTGTTTCAAGAAAATCAAATTTTCAAATACATGGTGCACAATGACAATATGTAATATTCTGTGAGAGTTTCAGTGAATTTCTTCTGGTGGTCTGGGAGGAGTTGTTGCCACAAAGTAGGTACCTATGGCGGACTGACGAGCGAATGAACAGACGGACGAACGAACGGACGGACAGACACCATGATCATTATATACCGCCCGCTAAAGCGGGGGTATAATAACTCTCGACAAACGTATTTCCTTTCATTATCTTTTACACTGTGGCAAAGAGGGAATAGATTGTATGCAATACCCTTATTCTTACAATGACGTTAATTCATTTTTCTGGGTACTGCCAACCTAAAGAATATGCTTTATAGCAGCAGCTAGGTTAAAGGTCACAATAACGTAGGGTTATCCATCCTTATCACTTCAGATAAAGACGTTTCTAGGATGAATTGAATGGTAGAAGTTTTAACATTGACTGTTGGTGTGCTGAATAAACATCCTGAGGAAAATTGCATGAAGAAGCACATTTCTGTTATCTTGAATCTTTTCCCTTGTGTGAAATTATGAACTTTGGTTTTGTATACTTTAACTTTTGGCATTTGTCATTTACCGTAATTTTGATTTTGGACTTATGAACACCATTTTAAATGATAATATCATAAGTCTCCTCGTTTAGTTTAAAGTGTTTCCAACAGATAGTTAATTGATGAAATGTGTGGTGTCAATCCTTTTAAGATGACGTTACCGTATTGCACAGAACCGTTTCCAGTTCTATTGTCCTGGTGTAGTAATTGGCCTTTCCTCATTCAATGCCATTGCATAACGGGCTGGTAATATAACACCCATTTTGCTTTAGATACAGCATAACAGATATCAAATGTATTATGAAGCGCCGGAGTATTTCTGGGAGACAAAAGCCATTTTGATGATATACATAAAGGCATACCTTTGGTATTCTTGTAAACATCGGTTATATACCTTCACGTAATATCATGACTGAATCCTGAAGTCTTTTCCTACGTTATTATGAAAGCTCAAATGCCTTCCTACGGCACTGCCCTTCACATCTGCACTTTACTCCAATGCTGAAGTAGTTTGCTTCGACAGGTCGCAAGAACTTAATTTTAAGTTATACTTATTGCAGGTTTTAATTGTACTCTGCTGAAATCTGTCCAGTGAGTATTCCAGATATCATTCCTTAATCATAGTCAGTCTCCAGACAGTCTCCCCTTCGATACATGTTTTTTTTTTATTATTCAAAAGCGTTGTCACGGGCTTATCAATTTTCATGCCTCTAAATCCTTGTGGAAACATGTCTTGCGTCGCTTCGTCTATTTTCTGTCTTCATGTATTGTAGTACCAAGCTTTCCTGAACTCAAGTTCTGCCACTCTAAAGTCATTTATGGCAACTGCATGTTTAATGCACTCTTCTGCAGTTTGCTATTCTTTGTTTGACTCCCTTCACTGTAATGGTCTCCCTGTCACAAAATACATACCCGTCTGTTAGAAACAAAGAATGCTGCAAAAGGGGGCGATTGAAGACCAGGACGTTAAGATAAACTTGGAGCAGATTTTGCATTTAGGGAAGATATTTATCCCCCTCCCCCAAGTTTAGATATTTTCACAAAACTCTGGTTACAACTCATTGTGCTTCATGTCTAATTGGATTTAGGGCGTCAGACCATATATGTATTTGAGTTTGTCTTACGAAAAAACATACTTCATTTCTTTGTGATCTTCTCAAATACAGTATCTGTTTGGCTAATGCATTCCTGGGATATCAATGTGATTAATGCAGTACAGTTCATCACCAATTACTCGTTCATTATGTCTTTCGATGACTGCAGGTTAGATTTTGTCTCGTATAGATCTAAGATTTATAGGGCGCTCCATTTCAAGGTTTATTTTCCTAGAGCCATTCAGTGAGCATGCATATAAATTATCCTAAAGAAACGATTGATTTTAGGGGTACTGATGGTTACTGAGTGTAGAAAGGGTGATGTATTGTATACACGTAGCGTCAAATATTTTTCAAAATTGATAAAGATGAGGATTGCAGATTTAACTTATTCATATGGTATCTTTGACATGACAATGTGCGGGGGGGGGGGGGGNGGGGAAGGGGGGAAGGGGGAATTTATGTATGTTTTCTGTTTTTATTAGAATTAAATAACTTTGTCCCAAAAATTTCAAATACAAGCATGCTGTTTTTTTATCAGTATTGCCAAATCATAATATTCATGATATATCCAGGCAACATAAAAATTATTTAAGGAAGTATATAGCTTTTCCAGCTTTCTTCGATTTTCGATAAAGCTCCGAATTTTTGCCTCAGATCTCTTAAAATCCTGAACGACTTATCTTATTTTGACGCACTCCCCAGTCTTCAGAAAAAAAAATGACGTTCGAAATTCCGGAGAGGGAGGTTTGATGATCTCAAGGTCTTATTCTTTCATTGCAAAGCTTTCGATGAAATTAGCCCATTCTCTGTAAAACTACTTCTTACAACACAATCAGATAGGAATGTGAGTCCTATACCACTACAGATAGTTTGAAATATGGTTTCTATCAAATGTGTTGATAGAATATATGATTAAAATATGAAATATAGGTTATTTAAAACATAACTATTTATAATGTCATGTTGACAAATGTCACAGAAAACGATGATAACATCAGGTATATGTTTACATTGTGTGTATTTTATAATTTGTACGGTAAAAAAATACTAACTTACCATTTCGCAAGACCAACTCAGAATAACCAATGTACGGATATGGAATAAATGAACATGAGACAAAGTCTCTACAAATACATTGTAAGACAAGCAATTGAGGCTTTTATTGTCGTACATTTTAAGTCACAATGAGGCATTCAACAATGAGCACTTCACATACCTCATAGTAAGGTCAAGACGGCACCAGTTTGAGTGGAATTCATTGCTAATTGTCGCACAACGCTACATAATGAATGAACGAATATGGAGTAAATGCACATGAGACAAAGTCTCTACAAACACATGGTAAAACAAACAAAGGAACAACGCTTTTATTGTTCTTCTTCATCTTGAAGTCACCATGAGGCCTTCAACAATGAGCTTTGCTCATAGCTCATAGTAAGTTCAAGATGGCCCCTGGCACCGGTTTAAGCGGAATTCTTGGCTAAATGTCGATTAACATTTGTCCCATGTTCATTTACTCCATATCGTTTCATTGGTTATGTATATATATAACTTCTGAGTTTTGGCCCAAGATGAGGAATTTGAAATGAACGCACATGACTCGATGGAATGACCATTGGACTAGTCATTTTTTTGTTCTCTATTGACACTTTTTTCTATCATGATTTTAGTTATACAATTTTTAAGTGTCAATATTTTAGTCCTACCATAAAAACGAGAAATAATGTGTCGCAATATTGTTGCTATCATGTATATTTTTTTACTATTACTCCATTCTTTAAAACCAGTTTTCATGGAAAATTATGAATAAACCTTTTCGTATAACGTGATCATTAGATATGCAGAACGACCAATTTGTCGAACAAAATTTACGAAGGCATGTTCACCAAAATCCGGTTTCACTATTTCAAGAAATTGACAACACAATGACGTCATTGACCAAACATACTGAGAACAAATTTCACAGCATTCAAAGGGATCAAAGGGAAATGTTTGAATGGCTGTATGTCTGCATTCAGATCATCAGTCTTTTCTTGCAGTGATATATCCAGGTAGCTGAAGAAGATACATTATGTTGTGCAGTTAACCAGATGCGTCCAGAAGTTTGGATTTTAATTGATTTATGCTATGCAAGACGGAGATACTGATTCCAATTAAAAGATTTTGTCCGAGACGATTAACTTACTAGACGGCAACTCATTTTATGGAAAGCCTGTGTACAACAAAAAGCACCGTACTGATGTCTTTTTACGAACATCAGGTCAGTTGCATGATTTACTTTATACTTCCTCTTGTTGGTGTAATGCGCCTAATGAGAAGACCTATAGAATGCAATGGAGAGGAGTATGACCATCCATCTGAATGTTCCACTGCATACTAGTATTCAAATTTGATTTTTATATACAATTATTAGAGTAGGGATGCTGGGGTTATACTGCGACCTCTTTAAAGTGTGAGTGGATATTACTGTTTCATTGTTGTTCCGCTGCGGCCAGCTTTATATTTCTTTTACTTTTAGACACTCTTGAGCAGCACTTGTACATATCCTAATGGAATGGAAGGTTTGGCGCGCCATAAAACCGGTTTTACCCACCATTTCTCTTTGAAATGCCTGTACAAAATTGGTGAAAATTTTCAACTGCTTTGTCTTTTTATCTCTTGGACTTTGGCTCTTGACAGTTCTGTTGACATTGGCTTTTCACAATTCTGTTTGGCAATTTTTTTTATTACCCCCATTTGCCTAAGTGTTCAGGTTACATGGTGTCCTGGTTAATACGGTGACTTTAGTATTAATCTAGTTCGTCCTCTTTTTCTTCTATCTGCAGCAGCCTAGGATGGGAAACAAAGATATTCAGACAGGAAACCTGTTCAAATATGACGCATTGGTCCCAATAAATCATTTGAAGCCATCTCTCTGTTCTGTTAGTACTTTTTTAAAACGTATTTTATTCAATAAATATGAATTGGATATGATAGTTCGGATGGTCTCCAAATCCTCAAATATAGAGGTTTGGTCTCTTCATCCTCTGGTTACACTGGTCACACTACTGATTCAGAATGGCAGTGAGTGAAAGTAAAACTGAACATAACTTCTTCCTGATCCTGCGAGAGGCGATTCCTGGACATTAATCTGTTGGTTTCTTCTCAAGACTGTTTTTTTTTCTTGTGAAATATTTTGGAGCAGACCTTGGTCTTGATCCTCCTCCGTTTAACAGAATTCAATCTCTGGTATACAGCTCATTAAAATTAATTGCAGTTGGAGTTAACATTTATGTTATGGTCTCATGTTCATTTACTCCATATCCCTTCGTATAGTAATTCCTGCATGATAATTTCCACTAGGTTGTCCTTTGTCTACCCAGTACAAGTCATGAGACATATCTGGCGGGTCAAGGTGCTTCAGGTTATTGGTCTTCTTGTCTTCAGAGGAAATAAATCAAGCTTCTAGAGAAGAGGAAAACTTTTTTGTCCCTCTCAATACAATGATCGGTTGTCAGCCAGCCATGTTGTTCTGGCCCCTTATAACGCAACAGTGGTATTCTACCTGCAAAATCAGAGATAAAAACATTGCAACTCGCTCTTTCTTCTAGTCAGGAAGATTATTTTCGTGTGCTGCAAACACCAGATTCATCTGCTGATAAAACATTCCGAACTGGTTCAGTCTGCTTTCTAGCATCCCCCCTTGTAAAGGTCTCCCACTGGAGTCAACGTATAGTGAGACCCTCAACAGGGGATGATCGGGCCAGTAACTTTTCATTGGTGCTCTCTAATATATATCTATTTGCAAACAATCTAAACCAGTACTATCGTTCTTTTGTTTTCTGCTGTTCCAGACCCAAAAGCTCTTGCACTTGATGCAATAAATCCCTTATGAAAGGAACTGATTCCTTACGTCTTTTCACCTCACATATTTCTAGCACCTGTTTTTAGAAAGATTTCTGTTCAGAGATGCAAGGTCATTGTCATTGTGCAAACTTGGCCATATAAGCTTGGTTCACAGACCTTGGCTGTCATGTGGACCTCCACTGCTTTTCCACTTGTACACGATCTTCTGTCTCAATGTAATGATCATTATTTCATCGGTACCGGGAAAATTTTCTTTACGCCTCGTTTTTTCTCAGAAAAATAGTTTTTTCTGAGTCAACTTTCAGACAAATCTCCAGGTCAGTTTGAGTCTACCAAAATCTTCCACGATACAAAGTGAACTGTTTTCTCTATTTGGGAATGGAAATTATTTCGTTTCAAATCTATGTATACCAATTAGCTGTTTTTCTGATGTTCCTTTCGAGGTAATGGGTCTATTTCTTGTACAATCGAAAAGTACAGATCTGCTATTTCCAGAACTAAAGCCTTCTCAAGAGGTATTTTACGAAAAGATATTGAATAAATGAACATGAGACCATAACACATATGTTAACTCCAACTGCAATAATTTTTATGAGCTGTTTGGGCATTTCGGAAATTAATTCCTCATCAGCAGCACTAGAACCCAAACAAAGGTACATATTTTGGAAATAACATTTTCCTATTTTGTAATTTTAGTCTAGAAAAAAAGCCTTACAGCCACCTAGGAATTAAGATTTAGTATTCTCCTTTTGAGCCTTAAGAGAAAGTTGACTGCTTTCTCCTGGTACTTGCTTCTGACAGGAGATCTGAAATTCACACTTTTTCAGTCCCTGATTCTTTCCCTAGTTTTTAAGAGACATATCTTGGTAAGAATCAGTTGCCATACCAGGGCCCAGTATCTATTATTATTCAAGCCCTTCCAGTGAACCTAGACTCTATTCTTCTCTGTTCTGTCAAGATCCTTTGTATCTTTCTTGCCAGCATTAGTAGTCTACGTTCTGACAGTCTTAAAACACAAAAATACCCATATTGCATAAAAACAGTATATCTAGTTAGGCTCTACACGTGTTTCAAGGAGTAACCTCTCATCAGCAGCATCAAAATCAAATAATTTGGAAAGCAATAATCCAAAAGTAGTCAAACTAGAGGCCCACATGAGCATGTATCGCACACCTGGTGACTGGTTTTATTCATTGTCACCAATAGACTACCCATTCATACTATAAATCAGTTCACCTGATGATATATTTTCATTCTTGGACGAGGTACAAACTAAAAATCACAAACTTTGGAAGGGATCACCCAAAGACAATTGTAACCAAGTTTGGTTCCAATTGGCTCTCAGTAGGTTCAGAGGATAAGACATTTCCCATAGGGTCCCTATGTTAAACTATGTTCCACGCTGACGGCCATCTTGGATGGGGTACGAACGTAAAAATCACAAACTTTAAAGGGGACCACCCAAGGACTATTGTAACCAAGTTTGGTTCAATTTGGCTTGGTAGTTTCAGAGGAGAAGACATTTGAATGCATTTCCCATAGGATCCCTATGTTAAACTATGTTCTATGCTGGCGGCCATCTTGAATGAGGTATGAACATAAAAATCACAAACTTTGAAGGGATCTATCTAAAGACTATTGTAACCAAGTTTGGTTCCAATTGGCTCAGTGGGTTCAGAGGAGAAGACATTTGAATGCATTTCTCATAGGGTCCCTATATTAAACTGTGCTCCACGTTGGCCACCATCTTGGATGAGGTACAAACGTTAAAATCACAAACTTTAAAGGTGACTACCCAAGGACTATTGTGACCAAGTTTGGTTCCGTTTGGCTCGGTAGTTTCAGAGAAGAAGATCTTTGAATACATTTCCCATAGGGTCCTATGTTAAACTATGTCCTGTGCTGGCGACCATCTTGGATGAAGTACGAACATCAAAATCACAAACTATAAAGGGGACCATCCAAAGACTATTGTGACAAAATTTGGTCCCCATTGGCTCAGTGGTTACAGAGGAGAAGATCTTTGAATGCAATTCCCATAGGGTCCTATGTTAAACTATCTTCCCCGCTGGCGGCCATCTTGTATGAGATGCGAACCTGCTGGATATATGTAGAAATTGTAGTTCTGGAAAAGCTCAACACTTTTGGCAATTCACATTTAACCTTTATCTCAAAAAGTTTTTAAAATAAAAGTACAAAGGCTAAAAAATTGTGAAAATTCAAAGAAAAAGAAGCAATAACTCCTATGTGGGTTGTCAGACTTTCTTCAAAATTGCAAGACATGTAGATTTTACTATGCTGACCATTTTTGTTACAAAAACTTTATTTCTATCTTCCACCATTTTCAATATATAAGATTAAAAATAACAAAAACCCGAAAACTTTACGGAAAAGGGGCAATAACTCCAAGACGGGTTAACGGACATTCTTCAAAATTGCAGGCCAGGTAGATCTCATTATGCTCATTATTTTTACTCTCGTCAGATTTTTTATATCTGTAATGGTTTTCGAGTAATTTGCAAAAAACGGCAATTTACCCCTATGTTCTATTTTTAGTAACAGCGGTCATGATGTTTGGTCTACGGACATAAAAATCACAAACTTGAAAGAACATACCCTGGTGATGATTCAGGCCAAGTTTGATTAGTATTGGCTGAGTAGTTTCAGAGGAGAAGATCTTTGAATAAAAGTTAACAGACGGACGGTCGACGGATGCCGAGTGATGGCAAAACCTCACATGGCCTTTGGTCAGGTGAGCTAAAAAGAAGTACTCAGTACCAAAAAATATCGAAATAGGAAGCCAAATTAAACTCCTAACTTTCTATTAAGAAAATGGGTGTCAATTACCTTTCTGTAAGACTATTAGTATAGTTTATGAATTGTCAATTCAGGAATCCTTAACGCAAATCTTTGGTCAAGATGTTAGGAATTTAATAATTTTTTGGATTTCTTTAACTCAACTTCTTTAAATGAGCTTAAATGAGATTCTCCCAGCTGTTTTATGAAAACTCCATTATTTTTCGTTATCTCCATTCTATGCCTATTCATACCAATGAACTTTTGATCGTTAGGGCGTTCAAGTTCGGCTTGTTGGGTTAACTTTCCATCTGGTATCTTCGGATTCATGTACTAAATATTGCGTAAGATTCCGATTTTCTCATAATTTATGATGGGAGTTATTCATTACCATAAAATACTAAATTTTTGTAAAATTGAATTTTATATGATAAATACAATGTACTTACCGTCATGAATTATAGGCTTCTTCCGTTCTTCCCTCCATCTTATTATTTTTCTCTGGTGATTTATACCTGCTTTGTCTTTTGACTTTTGGACTTCGGCTCCCGACAAATCTGTTCGGTAATTTTGTTATTACACTTATTGGGTAAGTGTCGATCATGGAAATAGTTTAAGTTCGTTTTTAAAAAAAAAAGTGGGATGAGGCTTGGAACCACTGCTTGGAACTACAGTCAGTATTCAAAGTTGAAACAAAAAACATCAATTAATTAAAGAATGCCAAATCTTATTTTCCTTTCGGTGGTGTTAATAATACTCCCAAAATCTGTAAGGGAACAACTCAGCCTGAAACTAGACAGATAAATGGCCTGAATCTTGATTGGCAAATCGAAAGTCCAGGGGCCTTGTAGGACTTTTGATCAGGCAAGTTGGAAAAAAGCTGCACGACCAAAGAATTTGTGCAGGGCCTATTGTTTCAGAAAGAGTATTGGGCAGATATTAAATCTTTACCATACATACGGTCCAGTTTGCTGAAAATTTTGTCTGACGAGGTCCTTTGGACAGGAAGTTTTTTGTGTCAACATTGAAAGGTTATGGAGTAAATGCACATGAGACAAAGTTTTTACAAATACATGGTAAAACCAAGCAATGGAACAACGCTTTTATTGTTGTTGAGTAAGTTCAAGACGGCACCAAGCTCCGAATGTGCCAATTCATTGATTGAAACATCTTCTTGTCATTTGTGCTTTAGATGCTACATTAAGTTTGTTGGTTTATTTCAGATGCAGATACAGTTTCATTTTCAATATGTTGGAACAAACTGTAGAAAATGTGTGAAACATAGTGAAAAATCTACATGCGACATAAAAACAACGAATTTAGGTCTTATAGCAACAAGGTCTGAATGTACGGTGTAAAATACCAGGAAGGCTCCTGATCACTGACTCACCGAAAGCTTACGATATGGTGTAAAATGGTGTAAAATGGTAAAATGTCATTAAAACAAGGCCCCTATCTAACATCATTTGTTCTAGAATAGGTCATTATTCCATAAAATGTTGCAATCGCAAGAAACACTTGTCGCTGAACTTTGAAGAAGTTCGATTTTGAGGGTTTCAAAAAAAGTAATTGAACCTAAAATTGTATCCATACGTGCATAATCGTTTTCTAAAATCGCTTCACAATATTAAAATTTTGTAGACATAATTTCATCCTCAAAGAATCCTTTGACGCTACAATGTGTTACTTATTTTACCAGAAATTTCAAGATCTATCGAATATATTTGAAATGTAATGAAAATCATTATAATAAATCATGCCGAAAAAGATTGTTCTTAAATTTTTATCATTGTGCTCACTATGAAAAGATCTGTCATGTACATTTTCAAAATTGGATTGATTTAGGATTCATAATTGTGTTGTACAAATATTTAAATAATTGATAGCATGACATGGAAAATTAATGTTACGGGCATCAAGAAAATTTGTTTTGGACATCGTAATATTCTTGTTTGCGTAATGAAACTTTACAAATTTGTTCCCTTTTTTGTATGAAAACGACAATATTAATATCAAGAAATGACAAACAGGGTGAAAACAAAGCAAAATTAATGTAAAAAACATCAACCCGTCGTTAAATTATAAAATGAATAAAAGAATTTAAAAGTTCAAAAGTTAGTATGTCAATAAACTAAGACAATTTGGAAAGTTTTGAGACAGTTAATTAGAGTTCAGACAAACTGAAAAGTCGTTTGCAAATTAAATGCTTTGTTTCAGCAATTTGTATTTTTATGAAAATTTTATGCTTTTAGAATTTGTTTAAGTTGGGACAAACATTTTCACCAAATTGATTTCCAAAACTGTTAATTCCAATTTTGGCAAATTTCCTGAAAGTCTCAAACAATTCTACATAGCAACCATATTTTTAATATTTTTTCCTTTTAAACTTAACATTTTCATTTATCAGATTTCAAGAATATTTGATTCAAATCTTAGGAAATTTCATTACAATCTCAAAGACCACTTTTTTTTGGAACTTGAGATAAATAAACATTTTCATTAATTGATTTCGAAAATATTTGATTCCCATTTTTGGTAAATTTCTGTAAGTCTAAAAGAACACCTATTTCTTGGAATTCTACCTTATAGCAACCATATTTTAGAATTTCTCACTATTAAAACAAATATTATCACTTAAAATATCTCGAAAAATTTTTTATTCCAATTTTGGTAAATTTCATGATATTTTCAAAGACCACTTATTTTGGGAATTCTCACTGACAACCACATATGCTTGTATTCCTTTTAGTAAAAAAAGTGACTATCGATACTTTGATTTCCAAAATGCACAGAAAAATTACGCCTAGGGGTTTTGTGTGTTAAACATGTCATTGCGGGCTCTTTTCAAAAAGTGTTGTAATCTTTTTCCTCGATTTGAACTCCCCCATAAAATGGAGGTATAAACACTCTTCGCTTCCGGTTATCACTCGTATGATTGGCTTACAATACACAACTTAAACCCTGAATAAATTTTAATTCTAACAATATTAGTGCAGTCTCACAGTAAACAATGACATGGTAATCTAAATATGAACAGTTTTATGAACTGTGTTCAGGATTATTTACACTTGGCGTGTTTGGTTGATAACCGGAACTGTTTATTTGTATTTAATGCCGAAACCGAAGGGCGGACCAACTGATTTTTTGAAAAGGCCTATAGCCATCGTTTCTGATGGCGCCACTTCTAATTTTAAGTACTTTGATGCACAAAATATCCTCTTCCCATTTTGGATTTAAAACTGCGTTCAAAAGGGGGCTTGTATTGAGCAACATGAGAACAGGATCTTATGTATTTACTAAAATTTAACTAATATAAAGAATAAAATATAAAGGGTTGGAAGTTGAAAGAATACTGATTATTGAAAGTAATTTGACACCGAAATAACCAGTTTCTTGTAGTATATTTCCACTCTTAAATTTTAACAACTCCGAGTTTAGTTTTAACTTATTTTATTTGTTCATAAGTAACAAAAGGGTTCAGACTTTATGATTTTTGGATAAGAATAACATATGAAAACTGTTTTAGTATTTCGACAGTTTAAAGATAATACCTTTAATGATGTGTGTGGTGTTCAAACAACGTGAAATCTCTTCGACTTGTTAATATATTCGTATACGATCATGAATATGTATTCGTTCTGAGCATTTGTTACCACAAGTTAAAGTTGGAGATCTATATAACAGATATTTGGTAACCAAGCTAGATTATCAATTAAAGAATTTCGTATTGTTGTAAATTTGGGACAATATTGAAGAAGAAATGGAATGAGTCTTCACAACCCCGAGGATCGAAACAAGAACATGGAGTCTGTACACCATAAATAAAATGGCCCAACCGACCAAATACTTGGATAATTGATAAACTAGCACTATAACAATAATCAAATTTTTATTAGTTTTTATTTCATTAGAATTGACTTTGTTCAGGTAATTATCCACTTTCAGTAGACTTCTTCATCTTCACATAACCACACACCAGCCTACAACACAGTAAAAACAAACGGCATAATCATGGTTTAGTCCCAGGTGGGACTAAACTTTCAAGGGTATTTTTATCCTATTAAAAAAGACATATTTTGATTGCAATTTCTTGAAAAACTGATAAAATGATAAAAACAATGTATCTTGTTTTTTTCTAGTGAGAGAATGGAAGTGATACATATACGATCCCGGTTTAGTCCCACTTTTAAAGATTCACTCCCTTAATTCTTTGCGTTTGTTTCCCCCAAAACATTACCATGCCCCTTTTTGCTGATAGGCATATCCCCAAAAGAAATCCCTTTTCAGGGCGTAGGATAAGAATGAAAATCACATATAATTTAAGAAATATAATTTTTAAGAAATTACTTATTGTCTTTTAAAAAAAAACAGTATCCTATATATAATCCCGGTTATGTCCCACCCCTATGGAAATTTTCTATGTTTAACATGGGAGGTGGGACTAAACCGGGATTATATATAAGACACTTTTCTTTATAAAGCAGTGTCTTATATATAATCCCGGTTTAGTCCCACCCTTATGGAAATTTTCTATGTTTAACATGGGAGGTGGGACTAAACCGGGATTATATATAAGACACTGTTTTTTTTATAAAACAGTGTCTTATATATAATCCCGGTTTAGTCCCACCCCTATGGACATTTTTTAATGTTTAACATGGGAGGTGGGACTAAACCGGGATTATATATAAGACACTATTGTGTCTTATATATAATCCCGGTTTAGTCCCATCCCAATGGAAATCTTCTATGTTTAACATGGGAGGTGGGACTAAACCGGGATTATATATAAGACACTGTTCTTTATAAAACAGTGTCCTATATATAATCCCGGTTTAGTCCCACCCCTATGGAAATTTTCTATGTTTAACATGGGAGGTGGGACTAAACCGGGATTATAACAGTGTCTTATATATAATCCCGGTTTAGTCCCACCCCTATGGAACTTTTTTATGTTTAACATGGGAGGTGGGACTAAAGCGGGATTATATATAAGACACTGTTGTGTCTTATATATAATCCCGGTTTAGTCCCACC